>CM056168.1:5541600-5610259 GCA_029691765.1 Entomobrya proxima
AAATACTGCAACTTAATCATAAGATCTTGGCGATTCTCTATTTTCAAACATCACAGAAATGTAGAGATTACTAGGTAATCTCTTTAATCTCTTCCTGTGTGAACGAATATGCGCTACTTTAAAATATACCAGCACCAGGGCTTTGGAATCCCAGTCTGTGTGATTTTCAGTAATATGAAATGGTGAAACAAGGAAAATGCGAGGTTATTAAAGTTTTAAGGTAGTTCTGCAAGCGACAAGTGTTTTATTTTCCAAGATAAACAATGGAGTTAAGTGGAAATAGGCAATAGGCATAACACTTTGGCCTTCGTGAAATTTGAGATTGTTTGCTTTCCAGACAGCAACGCAATTGTTTAAATACAAAGTGTCTACTGGCTATCATAATAGTTGCCACTCTTCAAACTTCCCTTGCAATAAATATATGACATGTTTTGAATAGAGAGACACTAATGGAAATTCCTAGATACCAAGAAGATTGAGTCATACGCATCTTATTTAGAATTCTTTCTTTCCAGAAAAATAGTTTGTTGCATATATTTTAGCTAATTGACGGCTGCAAATAATATGTTGTTCAAATTTTGTTGAATAGGATGCTCGTCGAGTTCTGTCAACGAGTTATTTATTTTTTTGTACATTTGTACCCACTACTGCGTAGCCATCTAATGTTATCGTAAGCTTAACCACTTTAGAAGTAACCTTGTGATAGCTGCAAAAGATAATACGCCGAGATGGAATATTCTGAAGTTGCAAGCAAGCCGTTTCACCGCTTATGTGTGATGGTAATGTAATGGTAAAAGAAAATATTGACAAAATACCGGCTTGAGTAAGTAAGCCCAATGTGTGTGTGGTCTATAGCATCGTAAAAATATTAACAAAGTCTGGATATGTGTCCATTTTTGCTTTAATGGTTCAAGATAAACCCCCGTATCAAATATCAAATCCCATAAATTGTTACGTTGTTTTTCAGTTCTAAATTCTGAACCTCATTCGGTCACCAGTTACCACTTACTAGCTACATGTAACGCACTGGCTCAATGTGTAGTTTCAGTTGCAAAAAATAAAAAAGGAATGCCTGCAAACCCGTAATCTAAAATTTGCACCCGCTGATAATTCCATTTTGCACACTGTACTAACTCAGTTTTGCAGATAAGAATGATTAATGTGCAAACTGGAAAGATAGATAAACCGAAATCATTATCAATGATCATCATGATGATTGATGGTGTGCACTGCAGCTTGCACTTGCTCATTTAATTTAAATGATTTTTATAGACACGAATGCTGTCATTAGTATCTTACGATGGCGGAAAGCAAAGGTAACGCATACAATAAAACCTACTCATAGCCACATTACTGATCATAGTATGATCATCATACCCTACAAACGTATGGCAGGTAAAAATTATTGGTTTTTATGTAAAGATTTATATTATTCATGGCGTGTCTTATCAATGAAAAATAATCATAAACCATTTATGATCGATAAAAATCCATAACATATTCTCTCAAAATAAGCATACGTATATTAATACATATCATAAAAAACTCATAGAAATAAAAAGGATACATGAATATAAACGTTGGCATTTTTTCCTGGGAAAAAGCAGTTAAGCAAAGCAAAAACACATTGACAAACGCCTGTTGTCACTTGCACTATGTAACACTAGCATATTTTCATGTTGCGCGAAGCATATTGACACACCGGTGATGACTGGTGGAGGTGACCGTGATTAGTGCTTTCTTTATCGACACAAAACAGAGAATGGCTCGATTCTGGGTACGTTTATAGCCCACCTCCCGAATGTCACGTTCACATACCTACTCAGTTTACGCACGTAATTAGTTATACACATATTATATTATGAACCAAAGATGTTTTCTCATGTTTTACATCCGTAATCCATCCATAAATGCGTAGCTACAAAAAAGGTAGAATTTTTGTCTCCAACTAATCATACACCACATCAGAATATCAAAGCCAAGGCTAAAAGTGCGTTAAAAATTAATATTGCCTATATAATCATAAGAAAATTCATTGCATTCGTCTTCCTCTTCTTTTCATCCTTCTCATAATAATTATCATCATCAAGAGTGAAGCTCTGTAAGTAACAACACAATCGTCTTTTATCATTTATCATTGCCTTATTCGCCACCACCGCATTAATCCACCACTACCATTCATTTTTGTTGCAGTTTATGCTGAGATTTCTCTTTTTTGCTTCTGCATCTCACTGCATTCTTTTTACACTACTTACTCGTATGACTTTATTATTGACAATAGTACTACAACTATACATTGGTCTGTACTTTGTACGTAGTATCATGACGTACTTTACGTAGGTTGTCAGTGTTTGTGTTGGACTTGCTTCTTCTTTTAGGTTTGGTTTGTCTGATGATGTTGTACCCTCAGTAAAGAGCCCATGATACTATAGATGCTCTGATATTTCTGATCTTCTTGTGTGCAAAAAATAGAAAAAACGCTAAACAGTGTTTTCGTCTATTCTAAAAACTTTATTTTTCTTTCTAAGCAAAACTATCATTCTACTTGTCTGCTGCTGTCGTGCCTCTCTTTTGTTGTATGTGCAAAGATGTTATTGTAAAACTTTTTTATGGTATTTTTGTCATAAAGAAAGAAAGGATGTTGTGATGCAGGCAAACAGAGTCAAATGTAGCAGCAGGTTTTCTTTTTTCGGAACAAGCTCTGAAAATAGTAAACATCTGCATCGGTTTTTATTTAACAAGTAGCAAAATCAAAATTGGATAAAAATGCCGAGAGTGTGAATGTGCGGATGAAAGGGCACATTTTTAATGTGAGAGAGAAGATTATGTATACGCTCACATACACACGGAATCTTTCTCTACTATCAAGCAGTGCTGCTGGATTCATGCATGGTGGTGGTTGTGAAAGGCGATTGTTGTAAAAAATATAATGTTATCATCACAAATGTCACAAGGATATTTTGATAACCACGGACCAGGGAGCAGCACCGCAAATTTAATGTGACTCTAACTCTAGAAAAGAATAGAGACACAACAGGTTTCGCAGTGACGCTGCATCATGCAGAGAAATGGAATGCAAGTTAATGGAATGGAAAATAAGAATTACACACTAAAGGTTAAGTGAAAGTATCACAAAGTTTGAACTGGGAAAAATACAACAATTTTTCCTTGTTCTTCTCGGAAACGCATCCATTACACAAGAGCACAAATTCCTAAGAAGCTATTTCATACTTACATACAAACTCACATTGTAACTAGAAATACAAAACGAACTGTGTAGTGAATAGTGGTAAAGACTGCTTAAATAGCTTGTAGTTCAATAAAAATTAAGAAACAGCACCTCACTCTGTGTGTGGACAAATTATTAGAGATTTGAATTCAAGAATTATTCTCAAACTTGGTTTGAGAGCAAAGAAGAATGTCTGAGAATGTAGGATCTCCTGCATCACCACATGGGGAGCACCAGAATGATGTGTTGCAGATGCCCCCGTCACCTTTGCCCTTACCACTCAGCAATGGAATAGGAGCCGGTCCTAGTCATCATCCGCATTCTCCTCACCCCAACAATGGGGCATCCTCCTCTGAGCCATCTTATAATTATAATTTTATCAGTGGTAGAGTTCCTACCTTCGAGTATAATGATCCCGTTGCGCTAAATCTAATCAAAGAACAAGTGAGTTTTAAAAATACTTCTTCATGACACATGAAAGAAATTATTTCAAATGCATGATGTTTCTATAAATTAAATATTTTGACAATAATGTTTAGGTACCTGTGATACTCCGAGGAGCCGACTTGGTAGCGTCCGCAATGAAATGGGATCTTGACTATTTAAGTCAGCACATTGGTCAAGGAGCATTTGCAGTATTTATTCGAAATGCAGCAGCAGACGCCATAGTACAAGCAACCACAGCAAATCAGTCACAAAAATTTATTCCTGAGCCCCTTCACGTATTCAAGTACTTTGACGAAAAGAAGCTCACTTCGCTCCAGGACAAAACCTCCTTTCAATCAACCATTGTTAGGGTAGAAATGAGGTTTCAGGAGTTTTTACGAAGATTTCACGGTGACCGGTTAGTTAGGACATTTACAAAAAGCAATGCATGATTCATTCGAATTTTAAGAATGTACGTTATTTTGATCCTTAGATCTCAGGAGAGAGTATACTTACAACAACCTTTGAACAACACAGTAGGTCCGCAGATTGCCGCAGATTTTGTTCAGTTTAATTGGTCGTGGGCGGCTGAACACAAAAAAGAATTTAATTGGGGTCCACTTACTTCCAACTTACTATTGATTGGACAGAAAGTATGAATTTTTCTTGATGAATGATGAAAGTAATCAGCTATGCACAATAGTCATGTATTTACTTAAAATTTACAGGGAAATATAACACCATGTCATTTTGACGAACAACAAAACCTTTTTTGCCCGCTACAAGGAAGGAAAAAGATTCTACTGTTTCATCCTGAAAACTTTCCGTATTTGTACCCGTACCCTGTACATCACCCTCATGGTAAGGAATAGGATAGTGAAAATGATTATTTGCAGAGAAAGGTGCTAACAGGAAAGGCTAAACATTTTATTTAGGTGCTATGTATTCCATCAATACATATAAAAAAACGCCGGATAGTACATATAAGTAATATAAATTTGTATTTTTGAATTATTTTTGTAGACAGACAGTCTCAGGTTAATCTGGACAATCCAGATTTTACAAAGTTCCCAAAATTTGCCTTAGCAAGAGGAGTAGAAGCAGTTGTAGGACCGGGGGAAATTTTGTACATCCCGATGTACTGGTGGCATCACGTAATTAATTTGGATGACACAATAGCAATTAATTTTTGGCATAAGGCAAGTGTCAAAAACAATGACAGGAATGCTATTTAAATGATTGATGAACGCGAGATCATTGCGGGAATATTTTTTTCTAATAATATTTTCTCAAATTGCAAATATTTCAGGCAGGTGGAGGAACTCCAGTGGAGTATCCCTTGCAGGCAAGACAAAAGATCGCAATGGTCCGCAACATTGAAAAAATGCTATTGGAAGCTTTACAAGACCAAACCGACTTAAAAGAAATACTTCATTGGATAGTAGATGGACGATTTTAAGAACGTCATTGTTCACAATATTATTAAGTTGATTCTTAACATAGGTAATTAACATTGAGACATCACACAATACAGCCTTGATCCCGCCGAGCCTTACTTATAGGTTCCAATCTCCCAAATCCCGATGATAGTATCATGACTGACTTATCAAAACGCTTTAAATTAAACGTTAATATGTATTACTATTAATAATCGGACATCGGAGTTACATCAAATAAATTCACTCTACGAAAGCTTCTCAATGCCACCAGTGCCAAATTATTTTCACTGAACATTTTTATTGCATTATTGACTCTCTATAAACTTTGTTGAATTTATTAAACTGACATTTATATATTCAAACAATGAGCATCTATAAATGCGCATTTATTCCTTCTTACATTAATGACTACCATTATTCCACGCGCTAATTTGTTACATTCCTAAATTACTACCTAGTGAATTTACTGTCTCGCCAGCGTTTCAATTGTTCTACCAACATCCGCAGCGCTCTTGTCCGTGAGCAGTGCACTATTTTCCTTTCCAAAAGCTGTTAACATGCAAAGAAACCAAACTCTAGTCAAGTCAAACTCTTAATTCAACATCACCCTCAGTCTTCCATCATTAAATTATCATCTTTAAATTACCATATCTGGCATAAACCTTTGGAGTTACATTAGAACATTCCCGGATCAAAATGGGAAGCTGTGGATTAGCCTTCTTTGTCTCAACATAACTCTTTTCAATCCACTCCCTATAAAGAAAACAACACCCTTCAAAACTCCAATGCACTTTTCTCAGCGTGCTTTCCCCAAAGTCAAATTGAATGCGAATGCACAACAATTAGCGGCTTACCTTACGCCCTTGGACGCTGGAGACTTTTGACACAAGTGGATCCTCAACTCCCTTACCGCTGAGCCAAACCTAGCCGCCATCTTAAAACCCTTGGAAAACTCCTAATTACCCCCAAATTTAACTTTTTTAAACTCCTTCAAAAAACGCCTTCACACTTCCAAAAAGTTCTTCACAAAGTCATCCGAATGTAGCGCAGCCCAAGAAAAAATCAATGGTCAGCTGCTTTAAAATGTAAACAGAGCAGCGCACATACCTGCCCTGTTCTATTTCCTTCGTGCACCACAAACGCGTGCATGCAATGTAATTTGAGGTGCTGGTGCTGCAATAGTGCACATGAATTATTTGCAAGCGTAGCAGTTTAGCTCGTCGCTGTATCTCACCCTCTGGCAAGTGTAAACACAAATATTATTCTCAGAGATCAAATTTCCTCTCTACGCTCAGCTGCGGCTTTCTCTTTTTCATACACTAAAACTAACTGCTAAAGTTAGCAAAAATGTGCGTGGGTTGATGTTGATTACAACGAAAGTTTCCGTTTTTTGGAGTTCAATTTAGAAAAGTGGCAAATGTGGTGTATGACGACCATAAAATCTCAATTTTCTGGCAGCTTGACCAATTATTGTGAAGAAATTTAAGACGTGGTTGTTTATTTCACAAGGAGCTTGAAAAATGGTCATAAAAGAAAAAAAAACTTTCGCAAAATTTGAGCACTGCGCAATTCATGATTTATGAATTCACTTACGCACTCAGCAAAAGTGTCTAGTCATCGTTTTTGTGCAGTTTGCAAGGATTAATAATTAATGAATCTAAAACACGGATCTCAATCAAACTAAAATACGCACTGGGTTTTCATTTGGAATTTCCTGGAAGCGTTTATATAAATATATTCATGAATAATTGACACATTGACGGAGACACGTTTTAATAGCTGAAGTTGACCCATTAAAATAATACAAAAGGTTGCCAGAGAGTACATGTAACCAGAGATAACATTAACTTCATTAACATTTTACACGTTCCAAACAATTTGCAATCTTTACGACAGATTAGTTGATTAATCTTGTTTCTGTAAGTAGAATGCGAATGCGTGTCTTGTAGTAGCACAATTTTATTAAAATCTCGCTGATCCACTAATTAATTAATACAAGAAAGTGTAGAGTCAGCGTTTAGTTGCACAAGAACTAACATCGAAAAGTTGATCTGTTTTTGCCACTGACGTAATGGCAAAGTATGTAGAGTACACGCCGGACGTTTTCAGTCAGTCTGATGGTCCGGGCGTTAACTGCTGGTGGTTTCCTACTTCCTTCTCCCAATCTCAGCTTGGGGACAGGATTATAGGTAAGTAGTTCACGAGATGCTTTTTTAATTTGAGTACTTTTGTACTAGAAGTACATGTCATTACCATTTTCAATTTTATGAATATTTTCCTCTGATTTTAAAAGGATCCAATGCTTGCACCTTAATTGCCGTGTTACTGGCAGGGAAAATACATGAGTTTAAAATTGTAATCTGGGGATACCCAGATCAACCCCTTAGCAGAATGCTAGTCAGTTCGTTGGCAGAGGCAATAATAGACGGGAATGAAATTCATGAAACTCTCATGCAGCAGGGCACAGTTCATAGTATGGATCTCACTGTACCAGAAGCTTTACGGGCTACAAAGTTCAAATATCCGAATCTTATTGAATGGGGAGATGTGAGTGTTTAATAAGTTGTTTACTTAACTGCATCTTATTTTTCAATATCGTTGCTTTAGATAAGTAATGGACAAGTTTCTTACTAAACATATTTTGCTTTCATCAGAAAACGGCCTTCGTCATGGACCCACTGGGAGATAGCCTCACGGAAACCCTGTTACCAGTGATATCTGACTTTGAGCATAATCCTCCGGAAGGAAAGCGTCCCAACTCAGACCTTTACGCAGTCCTTGTTGCAGATGGGAGAACCGTTTTGTTTGTATGTCAGTCCGATACAGGAAAGGTTACTATGATTGATTCTCATGCACACACAAGATGTTTAGCTGGAGCAGTAATTGCTCAGGCCAGAATCGGAGATTTGGAACAGTTGTGTAGCTGGTTTTGTCTCATGCTTAATCAAGCATTTGAGCGGGGAAGTCGTGTTCAACCTTATGAAGTTGCGTTTCTTTATGTCAAAGATCAGTCCGAGTCTTCAGAGAGCAATAATAATAATACTCCTAAAAAGTGACAATAACATTAAAGCTTTCTTGTGAACATTTTCCTGTTGTGTGTTATGGTGCCTACAAAATTTCAAAGTATTCTCATGCAAAAAGATCACAAACTTTAATAGGTAATATACAAATTGTATAAACAGCACATCACATCAACTGTAATCTGCAGTGTAGTATATCATGCACTTATCATGCATTATAAACGTTACATTTTATAGCATATAAATGTACAAGTTATTTTTAATATTACTGTCAATTACACGAGAAATATGCATTCATCCCGAAGGAAATAATTTTATTATATTCTATATTATATAATATTATGTTAGCTCATAGTTCATTCAAACACGGGAATTTATTTTGCTGTAGAAAACACGCAGGCGTTACCAATCACTCGCAACGCTTTGATATTTGTTTTTACTCGGAAATAACTTTTAAATCAATAAAAAATGACTTATACTCTTACATATTTTACTATCATATATTATTTCAGCAATACAGTAGGCTTATTAACTAATACAATTCGATTGTTGAGCTAACTATTGCTTCATTCCATACTAAACGTTTCCTTAATGCTTGCCTGTCCTTCTTCCGAGTCTGAGTAGGGATTGCCCAGCCTGTACCGTATTTGACCAATGGGATATTTCTGCTCTTGACCTTCGCGATCGAATCCCTCAAAATAAATTTTCTCTTCTCCTCGATAGCCATCAAATAGGTATTCAATCAATGCCCGAATCGAAAAGAGGATGGGATGCACAACTACATATACCATAAAATTGCAATTAATAGTAGACCGCCAATCGCACTATGAATCTGACACAAAATATTTGTTAATTTATTCTTTTCGTACCAACACAAATTAAAGCAACGATTGCTAGTTTGCTGTGCTCGTGCATAAGGTATTCCATCATGTAACCGTACATAGCCAACGGCATTGCAATAAAGTTAATAAACTGGGATGTAATAAATTCAACTTAATTATATTTTCCCTTATTAACTTGCTTTAAAATTGTTTCATGTTTATACCAGTACGAAAGCTGGTGTGTTAATTGTGGACAAATCTGGGATTTCAAATACATCAGCAGACAGCAAATCCCAAATTATAGCTACTGCTGAAATTGGAATAATTGCTGATGCGACGACTATGCACAAAATGTGGATTGGCCATACATGTTCAGTTGCAAACATATCCGCTCGAGCGCAAAGTTCCCGAACCTTTTCCATGAAAGTTGCCTGTACTGGTTTTTTCTTCTCTCCATGATGAGTATCGTGCTCTTCGTCGTCATTAAGGTGCGTAGAATGTCCATGAGTATTTGTATTAGAACTATCTGCCCCCGGTGCATTGGCATGAGATTCTACTGCTTTTACTTGTTTAGTGCTCGACATTTCTAAAATCAGACACAAAATTTCAGCGTTTCCCTAAGTTTTCACTACTGCTGCTTCTTCTGTTTCGTTACTGCATAGTTTGCTCAGACTCAGACAGTATCTGGGGCAAACTCAGACATGCTAAAAATGTATCGAGCTAAACTTTTATTCTGATCATATTCCAGTGTCCTCCTACGGCAACGACATTTGCCTCTCTATATTCCAGAAGCACGGGCGACTTTTCACTTTCGCCCTCAAAAACTCTGTTATGAAAGTTATTAAGCCGCCCACAAGTCCAATGATTAGCACCGTCGTTGCTCCCTTCAAGTTTCTTAAGTGAACTCTGCTGTCACCAGAATCCGCTCCGAGTAGTCTTACTATCCCGTAATTCAGTTGTTGCTGATTTGTATTTCGTAACCAGTCATTTTTCCCCTTCAGATATTGTTTCAAAATACTGCTTTCCCAATATTCATGAAGGCCCATTTGCAAAGATCTGTTAAGGATGTGTTTAAAATTTGGTGAAAATATTGCATTTTTCCTAGAGATGATTCCAGGTGTAAACATAAACCCAGTATTGGGGTTACTTGATATCGGACTTTGTCCAAAAGCATCACTCAGATTTCTGTTTACTAACTCGCGGTACGTAGCTCCGAAAAGAATGCAAGCCTGTCTCGAGGACTCTCCAGAAGAGGAAGTCATTGTGCTCAATAGACACTTCATTGGATTTGGTTCTTTTGACATTCTTTTCAGTATAGTGGAATACGACGGGTTGTGAGAGTCTTTAAACATGTTAAACGCAACACTTCCAAAATAGTGAAATACTATATCGTAATTGGATACTGCCAAGTCATCAAATGTCACTGGTACTGGGTCAGTTACTGGAAACGTCATGAAGGTCACCATTTTTGCTCTATATATGTTTGTGCCTACCACACAAAACAGAAGCCAAAAGCCTAAAATAATTTTAAGAGGTTGTGGCAGGCTAGAGGGAATTTCATCACTTTTCAATCCAAACTTTTCCAAAGTAGTTTATTACGGTTAACACCGTCCATTCCTTGTTCATCTTGTTGGGTTCTATGTTTACGGCATTCAAAATGAGAAAATGTGATACTCCGACCGTTACTACCGTACAAATAATCATTACACTCCAAAGTGAAACGTCAAAAGGCCAGAAAAGTGACTGCCATGAGTATATCCTTGCTGGTGGACCCACGGCAAAATTTACGTACTCAAAAGAAATGGGTGCCATAAGATCAACGACTAAATGACGGAGAAAGGTCGTCGAACAAGCCATTCCAATATCGACCTGACCATTAAAAACCTCTCCTACTGTTCCCACCCAACTTCCATTCTCCAATCGATGTCCCGTACTTCCTCGTGCCCCACTTCTATACAGGTCATAGGTGAAGTTGAGGGCATGCATTACATGAAACAGAGCCAAAGCATGGTACCCACTTCTTATAGTATTTTTGCCGTTGGGCAAAGTAAAAATATTCATTACACCAGGAAGCTTGTCGGTGCTAGAGACTCGTAAGACCGAACCAAAATAGTTAATCTCAAAATCAGGAAAAAGTATGCTAGTTTTTATGGATGTGGTTTTTCTAGCAAATTCATCATCAAGGGAAACCGGAATAACTTGCTTGCTACTTGTATAGTAACAAAACTGATAGGCTTCCATTGGCTCATTGTTTGTGTAAGAGTCTTGTGTAAGCACTATTAGCTTGTATTTTATTTGCTTTAAAAATCCTGATTTATATAAACTCGAAATGCTGTTTGCTTCCGACACTATAATGAATTTATCTTGATTTGCTAAAAATGGAGGATTGAGCAACGGTGTAAACAACAATTTATAAAAATAGTCTTCCTGTCTTGTTTCCAACTGGGTGGGCAAAATTAGGAGCACCGTAGTACACATTTTGGGAGAAAGGGTTCTTGGTATTCTTTTTTGTGTAACGGAACTATTTGAGAGAAAAATCTTACTAGTCTTTGTTAGCGATATGCCACCTGAGCGCGTGGCAAGAATAGAGGAAGCTACCAATTCTTGGTAGTACTCTTCAAAATATGACGTCTTGTTCAACTTTATTCCCTTGTCATTTTCAAAATCATCATAAATTACAGATATTTTGCAATTCTCTATTACATAATCTGCTAGCACAAGCCTTTCCAACAATTGCACCACATCACTACTTTCACTTTGGGGCAACTTGAGAATGTATAAAAAGATGACAACGGACACTGCCAGAGTTTCAAGCATATTTTTACATACGTGTGTAATGAAGTAATTACGTGGGTAGAAATGTCTCTCTTTAAAGTATTTAGTAACCAACTGACAATCAAACACAAGAACCCACTATAAGAACTTACGTATAGTTTTGATTTTTGAATCATTCTATTTCGAGCATCCACGACCAAATGCCGGCAACGACCTAGCTATTTCATTTTATACTACTTTGTGAAATGATGAATACTGTTCTGTTACGTGCTGGCATTGCAAGGCTAAATGAGAAGAATTTCACAAGAATTTTAATAATAGGTTTCGTTGTAGATTTCTCCTAATTAAGCGAGTTATAAAAGGGAGTGGCATGGGTATGACTGCTTTGTAGTGGCAATTTGCGTAGTATGATTGTGGGACGTTTAACTTTTTTCAATAAAAAATGCTTCATGCTATCAAGTGCTTGAACCAAAATTACACTAGAGTTAAACTAATTGCATATTAAATTATTAGTACGTTATTCGAACAGTATACGTTTATATCTTCATGTTGCGAATTTCAATTTCCAAATGATTTTGCCATTTGTACGAACGTCATAACGAACCAATAAACACAAGTTCTGTCCTACTTTTAACTCTTTTCTTCATAACAAGCTTTTCCACTTTTATTCAACGTATTTTGTAGAAAAATACTTTATGCTAATTACTAAAACATTAAAACCGTTAATGGCTGTATCGTACGCAGACATGATGAATACGTATTTCTTTAAAAAGTCTTAACTTAACAAGAACGAAAAAACTCCAACTACCTGGATATTTTTTCCAAAAAGTCTTCAGAAAAGCAATCTACCACCAATTTAACTCAATTATTTCAGGCAATCATAAACCACCCACCAAGTTATAGCTTCCGACCACACCTGCTATCTGTTGGTTCACACCAGATAAAAAATTCCAAAAACAAAACTTGAGAACGGACGGGGAAGTAATTCTTTGTTGTTTTACGTTTTCCTAGAAGTTTAACCGAGTCACCTAATAAACGCGAAAGCGAGTCATTCTTTACACACGCTACTTATTTTAGGTGCACAAGGATTCCAAGCCAATTTGTATGCCATGGACCTTCATTTCATGTAGCCAAAACCTAAGCAAACAGATACCAGAGAAAACTGTATGGTCGGTAGAAGACAATAAATAAAAACAATTTTGCAAGCGTACTTGAATAAGCAAAATTAGGCATGTCACCGGATATATGTAAAAGTAGATAAATAACCTATTCCGGTTTAACGCGTGAAAATGTATGCAAGACACTTTGTGTGTAGGTGTATGTGACGAGGGACAACGAAACTATCCCACGTAACTGTTCTCCTTCATTTTATGGTGATTTGTTAGAATGATACGATGACGGTAAAAGAACCAATGAATGATATATGCATGTACCATGTGCACTGTGGTGAAAGTAAGGAGAGATAAACAGAACGAGATAATAATGTGTCTTCATCTAACATCTTTATGCATGCTTTAATTTCAACCTAAACAAAGTTCTGCGTAAATAAGTGGTACATTTCATAGATGAGCAGTCTTTTACTTACTTTTTATGGTTTATTGGCTTGTGTACAAAAACAACTGTTGCACTTTATTTGTCTACTTTGGGAAGAAGCAATGATACATTTTGCCAATTGTTATAACATTTTTACTATTTCTATTTGACATTATTTTGCATTGCTGAAAGCAGTCAATGTAGTTTGCTTTCGCCTTTTATAATGTTGGGTTATGATGATCATAATGTGAAGAAAGAAGCAGTAGCTATAAAAGCAAGCCACCCTTTTTTCAGTTCGTTTTTTTCTTCTTCGTGAGAAGGAGTGTGCTTTGTTCATAATGTTCTGCCGTTCATGATCATCTCATGCTGACTTTAGTAGCAGTAAGTTTACGCGTTTGTGAGCAAATAAAAAAGTAAAAGTAGTTTTTGTCAAGTTGCACGACAAGAGAAAGCGAGGAAGGAAAAGTATATAAGGGGAAACTGAGCAAAGCTTGCACTTCAGTATATAAAGTCTACTTGTTGAGTCTGGCTCTCGCATTCACTCTACAAGAGAGATCAAGAAAGAAGAGGATCGTCGTGCGATCACTATCAACCCTGCCTGGCTGTGAAGCACACACACAAGAAGAAACACAACCCTTTCCCTTCTCAGTGCTCGTGTATATCTTGTGTCGTACAGGCTTCTCTGAAGACTAAGAAATTAAAGCTACTGGTATTTCGGTTTCGTCTCTGCTGCTAATACACTGCTTTCTACCTATACTCGGAGTTGGGGCAAAGTGATACAATGATAAAACAGATCATTGAACTGGAAATTCATACTACCGTAAGATCAAATACTGAATAAAAGAAAAAGTAAAGGAAATTATAGCCAATCTCAAGTTTCAAGCAGACGTTTTCCAAACAAGGCACACGTAAGTCAAATTAAACCTTTCTTTTGAGTTTTTCTGAATCCAAACAACTTCAACAAATTTTCCTCTGCAATTTAATATCTCAATGAGGAGCTTTTATCTTTGAAAAACGATTCATTATAATTTTTAAGTTTTCTCCGGTATAACTTGAAAACGCGATGAGATAAAACGGAAGAAAGTGATTTAAATAGAGTTAAAGATTTGACATAATTTGATGAATCAAGATTTGTCAACATAGTCGCTGATCTCTGTTTACACAGTATATAATTTGATAAAAACACGACTAATATGACTTTATGAGTAGGTGTGAAAATTTCTTACTACTTTCCTTTACAGATACCCTTTCATCAATATTAAAAGCTCAAAGTTCTTTCTCGGAATATTTCTGTTATTTAAAAATCAAGAAAAGGACAAAGCTGAAAAACGCGGAAACACTTTTCCAGCAAACCTGAGAACCTTTCCTGCAAGTTCATAAAAATCAAGGGTGGGTGGGCATACATATAAATTCCTGTTCGTATTTTACCACCGCACGTATTTCCACTAAACCCAAATTTGCTCCCAGTGCGAATTCTCCAAATTCATTCAGAAAAGCGTAAGCATGTGGAAAGTTGTTGCTGCCCAACCCAGTCCCAGCCATTCCTCCTGTCTCTTTGTCACGCTTTCATCCATGGTGGTGATGCTGTTATTTGTGGCTACGCTACCCACCTCAAGCCACTGCTTACCTTTGAGTAGCATGGGTGGTGGCGGTGGCCACATTCCCAGCTCTTCGTCCATCTCTTCCCCTTCCGCGGCAGCAGACCTGACCACTGGTGTAGACCTTGCTCAGTTCCAGAATCTTTTCCGTGAAGCGATCAGGTACATTCAGAAACTTAACAGTAACCCCAGCGTAAACACGAACAAGGGTGGTGGTGGTGCCCCAGTTACTCCTCCGGTTGAAACCACGAAAATCAGGTAAGCTTCTAGCATGAACACTGCAAATCTCATAATGACAATCCAGTAGATGGTTTACTGCACTCTTGAGCGCTTTTGTCTTTTGCTTTCACCAAACGCTATCATTTTGTTCTCTTTGAACACACGGCTCTGCCGCCGTCACTTTACCAGGGAAAGCAATTATTGCGTGAGTGTTCCTTTTGCTTTCTGGTGCTGGTGTGCGTGCAGTTTTATAAGCATGCAAAATGCGTATAGCTTCTCATATAATAGCGGCTTTCTGTGTCATAGTGTATTATAGTAGATTTTTTATCTATCTAATGTTTGATAAGCAAGCGCTCGGAGGAACAATTCAAAGACAATAAAAGTCAATTTAGATTATTGCATCAACGGCAAACAGACAGCATTTTTAAACGTTCCCAATGTTGGTTCATACGATTCATGCGATACTGCTCCAGAAAAATCTGTTTGTTTTCATTTCCCAATTTTGATGTGCACACAGGCACAAACTATTAGCCAAAGTCAAACGAAGCGTGGTTCATAATAATGCTAAAAATATGCATATGTTAGACTTACTGATTCAGTTTATCTTGAAATGAAAACATTCTGTGCTGAGTTGTTTTCCGCTTTCTGTAAACATGTAAACTTCGTGATCAAGTAAAGGGAAAGTAAAATGTGCAGAGTATTTTTGAACCGTCTAACAACGAAATTATATAATTATATAAAATTAGGAAATACTACTTTTTTAAACATGAGCCATGAACCATATAAATGGGTCGTACACTTATATTGACAATGCAAAAATTAGCTCATGATGTAAGCATTAGTATCATTTCTGTAATGCAAACAGCACCCAATGATTGTAAAATTAGTCTGTACTCTTGTTTTGAAAATCATTAACGCAATTCTTATTATGTATTAGCTTTTTACGACGATGCACTTACCACATGGTATTTTCAGCAATGGTAGGTGAAGTTCTTGTTGATCCATATGTATTAATAAGCAAAATAGATCTCTCGGGGGTATCGGTCGAGCATAAAGTAAATTTAATCAGGTATTTCATTTTAGCTTGAGCAATACCAAAGCTATATTGACAAAGTGGAAGTTAGAAAAAATGCACACAATTTTTATTACACTTGCCTGGAGGTCCTTTATCATCGGCATAGGCATCCATGTTTACACACCAGTAAATACAAAATTACAGATAATAACTGCGCAACGAAGACTACATTATCCTAGATTCCCACATTATTTATTCACGTTTAGAAAAGCTTGTCCAATATCATTTCGAAACTATGTACTATTTCTGCTTAAAGCCATGTAAAAGTATGTACAGCAAATGTGAACATTTAGGACACTGTATTTGAACAACTGCAACCGGTTAGTTTTTCGCAGTAAAATGCTAATTATTTTTGGACTTGTAAGGAAAAAACTCCATTTTTTGAAAGACTGTCGCTGATTGACGATTGAGTGACGACGATATTATATAGGTAATATGATATTCTGATATGCGTTGAACGCGAGGCTCATTTGTTCGAAACTTTTAGATATAAAATGCAACAGGTTTGCTAAAACGCGCAATTGATTCATTTTACGACTAGGATGAACTTCACACCATTGAAATTTGCATTGAAGGCAAGCTTTATTGTAGCTTTAGACAAGGAGCGCATTTACTCGCATCCGCAAACATCATCATGATCTCTATAAAAACTCGTGAAGTGAAGTGATGCATGATGTTCAACAATTTTCTCCAGTAGTGAAAGCGTCAAATACGTTTTGGATAAAGTCCTACAATAACGTTCACTCAATAGCAAAATCACGTCACGGCAGTTTCTGCGACGCTTGACTGAGCGTAACGAAACTACATAATATGCAGTTACATGAACTTCACTGTCAAAAGTTTATTCCCTTTCTCTCGTAAAAATAGCTGAGATAATACTGACGTAAGGATGCCCTGAAAGGGTTGCCTAAACAAGCACATAACCTAGCACACACGACATAATCGTGATGTAAGCAAAAAATACAAATGCAAACAAGTGCCGCTACGTAATAATATTATAGTTTTTGCTCTTTTCATATTGTTCAAGTACATTGACAAGGCATGATGAGATTTTTCCCTCGGGGGAACTTGCATCATGTCGTGACAAAAATGACAAAAAGCGCAAACCCGTTGCCGTTGTGCCTTATCATCATATTATAACTAGAGTACAAGTTCTTGTTAGTTTTAAGTATGCTTCCAGGTTATTTTAATGACTACTTGACCTCACCTGAAAAAATAAACCTTTTCTCTTATCATGACAGAAGCATATAAGCAGAATAATGGGTGATGGAAAACCTCAACAAGATGGATTATTTCAAGTGGGTTGTAGTCCCTGAATCCCTTTTGTAATTCAGAGAAAAATAAATATAAAGAATAAAACCATCTCTGTTTGAGGATTAGCATGATCAGACAAGCTTTCGTTCTCCTAATGATTCTTGTAGAGAACTAGAATATATAATTTGCAAAACATCTTCAGTCGCATTTCATATTCCTAGAAAGACACGAACAGGGTCTTTTTACATTACAACAAAAAATATGTTGTCGTATTTCAAAATCTCCTGCCATGCCGTACTGTATAAATTGCAGTGTGTGAAAGCTGAAATATTTTAGAGAAACCTCTACTCCCAAATCTTGTGGGTTTCCTCTTTTTATTTAATTTTGCATTTTATGGAAATCGAGTGCCTACTTACACTTTCCTGGGTATGGTATTTCTGAAATGAAGGAGGGGAAAACTGATAGCATTATTGTTCGCGTCCATCTGCAACGCACAAGTACACAGTGTACCCTTTTTCTTTCCATTATCCATTCTAGCCAGATCGTCGTCACCTTTTTGTATTCCTTTCAATAAATTTGAACCAAAGTGACAAAGCAAGACTATACAGACCATTACACTAGTATTATGTACTGACTGAAAGAGAATAAGAGTATTAGGGAATAAGAACTACATACTACACTGTTGAAATCTCAAGAAAAAGTTCCACTAGGAAGGCAATGTAAACATACATTCGATTGACTGACTGCATTGTGAGCTTTAGAATTGAAGTATATTATGCGATGTGCCTACACAAATCATTTTATAATGAAATCAAAGCATCACTAATGTCACGGAATGCCACATCCTTTTCTCCACTTTCACTCAAATGAAATAGATACCGACGTTTTAGCCGAGAATTTACCATTTTTCAAATTCCCGTATTTTTTCACTGTCTGAGATACTTCCACAATATAAATTTCAGCCAATATCAATATCAAACACACACACTCTATCATATCTTGTAGTGCTATGTACGTGGGAAAGTTCAGTTGGGCACTTCCACCTTTCCCCACAATACAAACCGCTATAACCAGTCAAACCAAATGGCAAACGAAATGTTTTAAACCAAAAAGAGAACATGCATTTGTGGAAAGTAACAATAAAAAAAATTCTGCAAAGACAGGAAATCGCGGGCGGATAGTAGCACAAATTGGCAGTTTTAACAAAAGAAAAATCTTTTGTTCAAATGAGTTTACACTGTGTACTAATGTATTAAATGTCAATCTTTCTGTGAGAAAACTCTTCTAAATACTCACATACTCATACTGAATGCCCAAGGACATTTAAAAATATTGTATATTGACGACTAAAGTAGGTAAATATCATCATCCAAATCACAGGACTGGTGAAAGCCACATTATCAATGTTCAAAAATTCTATTTTGTATACATTTTCTTTCTCAGTCGAACTAATACATGGTTCCAATTAACCTAACAGACACAGAATGAATTTTTAACTTTAAAATGCCAAAGGAGAAAAGTTGCACAATAAAACATGCTAGATTAGGCATGCATAGGCATGTACACACTGCATGTATGTAGTGCGATGAGCAAATTTGTAAAAGGGTACTAAAGTTTACGTTAAGTAGGAAAGCACAAAGCAAAACCTGAAAAAGATCGATGTAGCCCTTGGGCCAGTAGTGTTTGAGTGCATTGTAATGGACAATGCTAGTACAAGTTTGAAATGTCGTTTTGCGAACATTTCATTCATAGTGGGAGACACGGGGCTTGAATTGACCTTTGCACATGGCTGAGGTTTTAACAGAAAAACTTGCTATTCCTTTGAAAATCTATTTTTGCACTGACTTAAAACAAAGCAAAAGTTGTGATGTAGCAATTGCATTTTTCACCGCCAACGTAATGTAATATATATTCCATAAAGGTTTTACTTTCCCCAAAAAAGGTTTATAAATTCTTTCACGGAACGAAAACAAAGGAAATCCCCTTTCCTTTGTTCCACCTGTTTGTGTATTCTTTGTTAGAACCAAAGTGAAAGTAGATTTTCATATTTTACCTTTTTTATAAAGGAAAGTTTCCATTTGCTTGCTCACACTCGATAAAACCAAGTCATTGTACGCTTTACTTTCCAAGACGTATGAGTATGATTAAAGATGGAATGTTGGAAACCAGTAGGTGTTGAACAGACACCTTTCCTGGCAGTGAAAGCACCCAAGCGACAAGCCCGGCAAAAGAACAACAATCATGATGATAGAATATGCTGATTACATGATGGACTAGGAATTCAAAAGTAGCTGACTACAAAGAATGAACCATTTTATATCTTACACTCTTGATAAAGCAGTCACGTCATGTGCATTGGCGGCAATGATGATGATAGCATTTCCAGTAGTGTGATGATGACTAGAACCACCTACACATACGAGAATGTGCCGCCAGGGTACCATGAACAAATGACGAAAGAAAGCAGAAAATAGAAAAAGGACATCTTGACGAGAGGTTCATAGAAAACTTTTCATGAAAAAAATCATTTCTGTTTGCCTGGACCCATCTTTAATATGATTTTCCCCTCTTCCTCGTTTCGTAATAAAAAGTACATCAAACAATGAGCCAAGAAAAAGGCAACACCCTCAGGTGATGTCATAATGAGCTGATAGAATCTCTTTGGTATGCCAGAGTAGTCGCATGAAAAGACAAAATCCAGCAGCGGAAAAGTATCATTGACAGCCACACAGTTTCACATAGGCTCGTGTAGTTCATTGTCCGTAAAGGTATCATCCTACTACTACGTGTGCCTTTTGAAACAGTATACCTACCTATGAAACTTTTAGGGGCAAATACCATATCTGTATTCATTATTGATGTGACGCTTTTCTCTCGACTTGACTTTCTATTTCGTCATTTTTAGTCCAACCCATTGAATCTTGATGATGAAGCATGTGGGCAGATACCATACTTTGGTCAGTCCAGTCCAAATTGCATGACGTAATCCCATTCCTTGACAATACACGAGGGAGAATTATTTATTATCAATGAAAATGAGTATATAAAAGAAAGTTGGTTTGAAAGGCTCAAAATACGTAGTATTTTTGTGAGATATTGCAAGGACAGCATTCAGTTTTAAAATTCAGCGTGCCCTGCAGGAAACAAGTTTGCTAAACTGAAGTCGGCGGAGTAACCCTTTCATGTTTGCTTGAATTCCTTCATCTTTGAAAGACTTGAAACCTTGAAAGAGTTTACAACAAAAATCCAAATCGTATCCTTCAGCAATTAGAATAGGACAACAAGCGTCATGAAAATATATACATTCACAATTTGAATGTCGTGGGCTATCCCAGTATCTAAATACTAACTTACCATTTAATGTACCCGAACTAACCTACTTCGTAATTATGTATATAGTACCGTATAGCATGTATCAATTTAAGTGGTGACACGTTGTCACTCGTTTGTATCTCTCGTGACGAAAACGATGAAATGAGCTGACAAATTTGTTTAGCTCATACCAACACGAAGGGTTACAAAGTTAGTGAGTTTACTCTATAGCATGGCATGGATGAAACATGATAATTAGCAGGAATCCCCGGAACTTTGATTATTTACATTATTAACAAGGGAAACAACTACAAGAGAGACTAATTGTTTCAGAAAATCAACATATGCATAGCTCCATTACACGTGGCATGTCAGGGTGAACTAAAATTGTATCTACTAATAATGTGTGTACCTGATTACTCGCATTTTTTGTTTATTCATTGATTCTAAAAGTTTGATAAATATTATTTATACACATTATCGCGCTGCTGTTGATTTGATATTGCTTTTCATTCAAAATTACCGTATGGTTTCAGGGAAATCAGGCATAAAGTTACTTTTTAATTAACGAAACACAATTCCATAAACTATTACGCAATTCATATCTTTGGCCTCACCAAAAAATTCATTGAGCACGGTCTACTATACACGTACAGCATTTGCACTAAAATCGATTCTTTGTCAATTTCGAGTGCAGCACATGGCGTCTATTACAATTTATTTTTATGTTACTAACAAGGATGAAGAAGGAGGGACAGATCCCACATGCACACATAGCTGCTGCTTCTATAGAATGAAATTTCCTTCATGAAAGCAACCCAACACCTTTTCGTGTTTCTCCAAATTGATAAAAGTGTAGAAAAGGGATCACTCCTACATAAAATCCTTATCGGAGAAATAGATACCAAGACCTTTGTCTGTCAAAGTCAATTTGATCCATAGATTATTGGATGGGGGGTAATCGGTGGGTGGGTTTCACTGAAGAAATAAACTTAGCAAGTTAGAACCCATAGTTCACCAAAATGGCGGACTTTTCGTTGCATTCAAGTCACAAGAAAGCTTTATATGAGAAGAAAGCATTGAAGGTTTCTCCCTGCATGAAGGTTACTTCTTTCTCTGACATTAACGAAAGCTTTAATTTTCACAGTATAATCCAAAAGCTAGTTTACAGAGGCTCATTTCAAGTGGAACCCAATGCCATTGTTTTTTGTATGCTTGCTTGCTTCCAACTTGTTAGTTTTTGTGACAACGTCTTTTGTTTGCCTAACCGTTTAATTAGTCAAAATGCTGGAAGCATGCACACCACTTTTGTACTTATCGCACCTTTAACACCCTCATATCGTGTGAATGCAGACTGACTAGCGTGTGTTATCCATATCTACCTTAATCATATTCTTTCTCGTTTTTTCTCTTCATTTCAGCGGACAAGTAAACCTGAGATATCCCAGAAGTGAAATTGGTGATGTGGCACTCAGACTGTGGAATCTCCAAGAGATGGATAGAAAGTACGGAGCGAAAGCACGACCCAGGTATGAATGCGAATCATCATATAATTTGTGCAGAATGGTTAGACCTTTTGGAAGATTGCATTTTAGTAGTGAAACATGAGAAAAATGTTTGTTGAGACACGCGTCCCAGAAACAATGCTTTCCGTTTTTAACGTTTTCCCCTTCAAATGCCCTTTAACAAAGTGGGTATGAAATACTATATGCTAATAATAAAAAGTGTTCCTGTCGTCATCAACAAAATATGGTTCTTTTTTGCAAACAGCACTCATTTTTATTTTCTCGCTCGCTCTCAACAATTTACTACAGTTACAATATCTCTGGTCGCACTTGTGAAAATGTCATTTTCCTCCTCCACATCTCTCTTCCACCTACATGCTCATTCATTCATTCATGAGTGCAAGCGGAACAATAATCATGGTAAATTACGTTACTAACTCGATTTGTGGCATGTCACCATCATCCATCAGTCGTAAAACTATTGTCCAGCTACTGCCCGACAAGTAATGCGCTCGCATAAAATATTTAGTATCATTACTGCAAACTTTGTTTTCAGTAGCAGAAACAGACGCAATCGTAATAATTAATGGGTCAGTTATCGTGTCCTCGCCCAACAAAGATAAAACTTTTTTTCCGAGCCTGGCTACTAAAAGTACTTAATGCGCACTTGCAATTATTACTCGCCATTTTCCGACTCGCTTGCTTCTGTCCATCATCATTACATAGTTTAAAAGTAAAACGTCTTTGTTTATGCCACCCACTTTCAGGGACACTAAAATGTGATAAATTGCATCTGTAGCCCGAAGTGATTAGGCATTATTTTGTGGCTGGTTGGTCATTTCTTTAAGTTATGTCGATAATAAATAACTTTGTTGCTTTATTTTTCTCCGCCTGTTGTTGCCACACAAGCATTTATGAGCGTACAAAAGGTAGTAAATACAGAAAACCAACCCGAGTGTCGTTAAATCAAAAGTTGGTCTTCTTGAAGAAGCCAGAGCAAGCGAGATAACAACACTTGAGATTAGATTTAAGAAGATGCAATTTATTTTTCCCTGAAGTAAATAAGCATGCATTGTAGAGCGTAGGCCGGGTTGCCTTCTTTTTGACGTTCAGTCTGCTTTAGTGGGGGGAAATGAGAGTTGTGCAAGTGCTTTGTGAACCGGAAGACGATAAAAAATGAACGAGATGATGAGCAATAATAATTATAATGAGCAGAACTGCTGGATACTTTCACCATCATCATTCTCATACCCACGTTTGTATTTTAGCAACAAGGCAAACATAAAACTTGTAAGGGAAACATAAACGATAAACAGGGAGAAACAAAATCTTGCGGCATAGCGGGCTTGTAAATTGAGAACAGAGAAAACCTGTAGTGCGCGTTTTCATGAGAACATGTTGTGCAAACGAGAATTAGTATGTATATGTGGTAGGTATATCTTCCCCGAGCGTGCAACAAACTACGTCCTAGTTTGCCCTCATATCAGTCAGAGGAATAGTAGGTAGATTGTGAAAACTCACCGTTGCAAGTGAAAGTAAAAAAGGGTAGGGCAATAGCAATAAAAAGAGAGAAAATTGGGCGAGTGAAGCAACAGGAAACATGATAATATTTACTTTGTCTAGTGGAGCATAAATAGAGAAAATCATTTGAGCTCCCCATAAATTTCCCTACTCGGTTTTATCTATTCGTCACTACTATCATTCTCATAACTGGTTTCATCTTACTGCTTACCTTTTGCAATACAAAAACCTGCATCGTACCTATTTATCCTACTTACCAACATGTTAGGATCCTAGGAAAAGTACAACCAAGTATTTGGTTCTTCTTGCAATGTGGCATTTGACGGCAGTGGATTAGGTTGAATGACTCATGTAACGTCTGAATTTGTCATTTTACGTCATTAAATCCCTGTCAGATAGGAAATCGTTGTTCTGATAAGATTGTGATTTAATATTTGTCTTCCTACACGCAATATAAGATCAAATATATGGCATCAATACATACTGATAGAAGCGAATGGGGAAACACACGATTGTAATAATATTGCAGATGATATGAACATTCAATATTTTTTGGAACTCGGAGGTGGTAAAGAAGAAGCAAAAGTTTGATTTCCGTTAGGCTTAATTTGTGTCAGTAAAATGAAACGGTGAAAGCATAATTTTTTAATAATTTTGAAAAATATGTGGCTGCAATTCTTCATAAGTAATTCAAAAGAGATATTTTTATCTGATTCAGGTTTGGCAAGCGAAATGAAGTAACACAGGACAATTTTATCCCAATGTATGGTGATGAGGAACTGAAAGACTCGACGATTGGGGCAAACGGAGACGGCTATCCTATGGTACCTCCTCTCATTTTCATCCCTTAAAGAAGTCCGTTCGGAGAAAAGAAGAGAAACGCATAGTCATTGTCTTCGTCTGGAATAACTTATTCCTTAGAAATCCAATGCAAACACTTGATGAAATTTCTCCCGTTGTTACTGTTCAGCTGCTACTCAAGCACGTAATGCCCCAAAGTGTAGATTTAGAGACCCTTTGTTCAAAACAAATTATATTTTGATGAAGTATGAACTATAGACTATTCTCAATACAGAGCGTTGTTACAATGAGCTCGCCTTAGCCATGATAAAACTAATAATATGTTTGGCTTTCCATGTTCCCTATAATTCTAATAGTCACACAGCCAACCTTGAAATTTGTATTTTAAGAGGACTTTCATAATGCTTTTATAACCTACTTTGTCTTTGCTCGTCCTTCGTGCAAAAAATTGACGTAAGTTCACACAAAGAAAATCATGGAAAACTTGTTTGCACCCACGCTTTCATTCAATGTACCTAAACTTATTGAAAAAAGGCGAAAAAATAGTTCAAACGTTTGGTTTATACTTGTGAAGCAGTTGTAATTGATATAATAGTAACATTCGTGTTCTTAAGATACTAAATAGCATTTTTATGACATATATTTATGCTAATGGGACAGAATACACGACGTTGGTTTGTGCGTGTACACTTTTGAAAAAATGGGAAATAAAAATAGTGCTTAGGATGACACGTGTTTTTACAAGCCACCCACGCTTTTCTCAACAGGACTTTATTTTGCTTCTCCTTCTTAATTGGCTTAAAAACAATTGTATGTTATTCTGAAGCACTTTCCTTTCCATGATGTGCGACATGCGGTATATATAGCGTACATAATAGACATCAGCATTTTAGTATAAGGAAGCCGTATTGACATGAATTGTGATCAAGATTGGATTCATTAGAATTTTATTGGTGCTTGATTCTCTTAATGCTATATTTAGTGTTATTTACACGAGTTTTTAAAATAGGTAGTTTTAATTATAACTCTGCTCAACTTTATTTTTGCATTTCTTGTGGTTTGCACACATCGATAATCACATTTGAAACCGTAACCCTTCCCATTAGGTCACTGGAAATATACTTTGTTTGTTGATAATAAAAATAGTACTTACTATTCAATCTATATATATTATGATATATAGGATAGGAATATATTATATTTAAGTAGCTTATTAATATATATATGTTTTCCTTGTTTGGTGAGTAGTGCGAAAGCGAAACATGGTACGAATTTAAGAATGACTATTATGCATAGAATGATTTTATGCATAAAAAATAACGTAAAATAATATGCTTTAAAATTCCATCATGATTGCTTCGTCAACATGACTAAATTATTATACATTATTCTTCTAGACTAATAATTGCTTTTAGATTTGATTGACATAAACTTTTCATACTTCTAAATTGATTCTAAATAGTTGTTCTGTTACACTTTGTTGATAGATTTGTCTAGTTTCTGGTATCATTGTTAAAGAATTTTAAAATCTACAAAAAAGCTATAAAATAATACATTAAAAACAAAATATGTCGTAAAATAAAATTTTAAATAAAAATAATAATACTAGTCACTTGCTATGGATTAAAACAAAAAGAGCGTGTGCAGTGTTTAGTTTATCTGTAAATAAATATTTGTGCTTAGACGATTCAACCGTATTATATTCAAGTCATTTATATTATACATTATAGTAAAAGTATAATAAAATAAAACAAGAGAAGTATACACTCTTTTTCTGCATGATTTGTTGGGGAAGAAGTAATTTTGCTTTCAAAATTATAATTTGTCATACATACCTACGTTCAAAATAAAAGCTATACATAATATGCCTACGAAAATCAAAATGAAAAGTTGTCTAAACCTAAACTGGAAAATGTATAATAGGTTTTTAGTATTGGAGTATATTTCGAAATAGATCACAAAAACAGTTGGAGTAAAAATTTAGAGATACATACAAGAAAGCTATATAATGTATATGTACACACAGTCTGTTCAGATTTTAGCTGTTGTTTGGCAAAACTTGTTGATATATCAAATGTAATGTAAAAATATGAAACAAATAAAAAAGTATGTACTTAGTTGTTCATTTTCATTGAAAGTTTGTATTTTGAAAGCATAGGTATTAATAATACTCAATAAACTTTTACGAAAAACAGTATCTCTCTCAAAACTTGCAATTTTGCGCTGCGCCCATTAAGTATAATGTATTGTGGAAGCTAAATGAAAGAAGTATTTTTTTTGGAATCCCAACAGTTTTTCACTTGTTCATTGTTATAGTACACTAAACTCGGTGTACGTATGTGTAGAGGTAATCGATTTCTAAAGTGGAAAATTGGATTAATTGTGCCTAAATGCATAAGGCTTAAATCCCTGCTTAGTATACCTAATTATATGGGTGATAGTTTCATAACATGTTCCTTATATCATCCTATTACGTTTACTCTTCTGCCTACTATAATTATTATATGCATAATAAAATACTTTATAATGATATGGACGAGATGATTTATAGGGACAGTGCGTCAGTTTTTAGGATGCATAACGTTTTTTGTTGAACCCCTCTTGTTTAACAATTTGGTAACGACAAATCAAGAGAAATGGAAGAAAGTGGAAATTGGATGTCATCAGAAGACACGTCAAGGTAGTACATTACCAATTTATATAAGCTTTCCGTATAAGTATCGAATATTATCTCGTTTCGTAATAACCAGGCAATATGTAGGCAATATATTATTTATGTAGGCAATCTATAGAGGCGAAAAATTGAATTGTACATTTTGTTATTATCTGTCTGTGTAAACTGTCTGCAGTAATAGTAACGTGCTAAAGGGTTTGTATATTGTTTGTTGCTCCTCACTTTACATTTTCGTTTAAGTCACACGAGTTCCTGTATTCATCACATGATAATATCCTTTGAACTTGGAAACTAAAGAACAAACCATTATATTTCTCGAATGTGTTGGGTTTCACGCGTTCGAACAAAGTCATCACGTTATATGAAGGTTTTGTCTGTATCATTGCGTCACCTTACACCAACGCTAATTTGCGCTGCAATCGATAGGTTTCTTCGTATGAATGCTTTTTCCTATTTCTGGAACTGTTCGTTCAGGCATATTTCAATATTTTTGAACTCGAGAATGGGAGAATGAAAGAATGCTGCATCCGAAACCCAAGTTTATTTTTGAAACTCTGGTTTGATTGAACTATAATCTACAATAATATAATTTTCAAATGCTGATTGTATATTGTATAGAGAATGTCTAGCGGTATATATTCAGGAACTGTGTATGATTGAAGGCTTAGCTAAAATACATCTTTGTATGTTTAAACCTATAGGTGCTTATTATTAAACCTATATAGGCCTTTATCTACTACTACCTAAAAGCTACTTTTGTGAAACAATACTAAAAATTGAAATGGTTTTTGGAGAGATATGAGGACTTGAATACATATTTATGACTTGCACCTTGTGCGCTCCTGTTTCCTAAACAAAATTTGGTGGCCGTTTTACAGAGTAATGAACCAGAAGAGAGCTGAGCTCTAGCTCCTCCGAGTAGCCGTTTTGTAGCGGAACACTGCGGTACCCTTCTCGAACACACGTGACTGGATATGAAGCCTGTCCAATAAAGTTGGGATCTCCAAACACGTCCTCGTCCTGGACAATAAAACGAATCATTGCCAACTCGGGGAAGTGTACTTCAAACTCAAAACACTCGTTCCAGTAAGGATTTAGGCCATTATCGCTAATCGTTTTTGTTTTTCTACTTTCCGACGTGTTGCCAATTAACTCGACCTCCACAAAAGGGCTCACAATGCCTCGACCTGATTTCGACAAGTGTCTTGCACCCAAAACTGTCAACGAGATGATAATGGGTTCTGAACTTGCCCCGACAGTGAATTCCTCCTCTGTTGACTTGAACATAAAATCAGGTCGGAGAATGTATCCACATCCCCCATTTTGCCGAAACTTGCCTTGATTTAGCTGCATGGGCTTGTCTGGTGTTTGATAATTTAGAGCTACCATTTGGCAAGCTGCATTCCAAAGCGGAACTGGGTTGTAATTTGACGAGTCCAGTCTCTGTCCTTTTGGATACACTCGACTGAGCTGCACTTGATGGTGAAGAAGAAAGAAGGGACGATCCGGTCCACACATTTGCTTCTCTGCTGCCGTTTCCGGAAAAGAATACATTTCGTAGAACACTTTTCCTTTGCTCCGCACCCTCTCCAAATTAAATTTGTTTACACTACAGCAGTAGACGATGAGACTGGAGAGCTCCTTAGCAATCCGATTCATTCTCTCTATCCTTTTGTTCTTGTTCTCCCTATCGCTTGCACTCTGAGCAGTGTCGCGAATTGCCTCGCACCATTCCTTTGCATCCGTCTCGGATTTCACACCGAGCACTATACCAGGAGAAGAGCCTCCTGCCCCCGCTCCACCGGCACTTCCATCCGTGAAAATCTTTATCACGTACGGCATGGAGTCACCACCGGAGTTTCTGCTTAGCTCCACATAAGCACCAAGTGTCATTTCTACGGCACCCTTTTGCAGGGAGCCCAATGGAGTAGATTCTTCGTCTTCCTCCACCAATTCATCGGGTTCCAGCTCTTCGACATAATTTGCTGGAAACCAGCCCTGAACGAGTATTCCAGGATTGCCAAGTGTTTCACTGGGAGTGAGTATTGTGCCCCTCCACCATCCTTCATCCTCTTTTATCACGTTTGAAATAATATCACCTTTCATAAAATTCAGTTCATCCGTTCGTCGCGCTCTATATTCGTAGAGCGCTCTTACGCGAAGATTGTTTCCGTCAGCACACAGCATGTTGGTATCTAGATAGTCTGTGTGGGTGTACACGTCATCTTCCGCCGTGGGACCAAAGTTGGAACCCCGAGACTGAACAAAGTCCTCATTGACTGCCTGCGTTAAGCGAACCTTTTTGTAGAATGGGTGCTTCTCGAAGTGACTGATGAGCTCGGTTAAGCTTTCGAATTTATTAGCGCCAATCATGAATAGTCGACCCTCTTCTTTGATAACACAATGCTTGATTGTCTTTTGAAACCTAAATGAGATGGCAAAACGAGCATCTTGATGAGAAATTGCCCGAACCAGGTATGCCCCGTCGATAGGAGCTTTACGAAGAAGTTCTTCTGCCCCGTTTCTATCCAAATTTGCATGGAACCACGGTTTCCCTTCATGGCTCATTGGTTGGGGTACAGGTTCACCAAGTCTTACGTGAAATTCTAGTCCTTTGATCGGGTTTGATCTGTAATGTGTGATTAAACTGTAGAGACTGTCAAATGTGAGAGAATCCACCAAGTAGTATTTCACTTGACCCCACTCGTATTTGGAGTGTATATGAGCATGATGAGTTCTTCCGGATCTCCAAAAGGAAATTGTAAAGTCACCTACAAAGTTATCACTTTCTCTAACCAGAAAACATCCATCGCCTAGATGCGGAGCATATTGCTGGATTAGCTCGTTAGCAGCGGTTCTTCCCCCTTTGAGTCTGCCATGGAACCATTTTTCCGAAAAGTGGAGCTCTTCCTCATTCGTTTTCTTCTTTGCTGCTGCGGGATCGCTGTTTTGTGCGTCATCATCATCGGCAACAACGGATGCGTCGTCAGCAATATCATCCTCTGACGTCATCTCCGTGTAGAGCAAGTGGGTTCCTGTGAGAACAAAAAAGTGTGGAACCCATTCCATTGTGTCATCCTTCAAGTACATGACTCCGTTCTTTATCGTATTGCTCAGGTCCATTTCTTTGGACACTTCGTCAGGGAGCTTGACAGGAACTTCTTCAATGGTCCCATTTTCGGGAAGCTTTTTATGCTTTAGAATAATTTTCCTTTTCAGTTGTTCAGGAGAGGGTAGATGGGCTTCGTTTTTCTCCAAGTTTTGGGTTACCAACATGTCCCCAAATATCTCCACAAACTTTTGTGCCATTTTTCGTTGTTGCGGAAGCGTGCAATGATCTTCCAGACTGAGTATCACGGGGTATTCCGAAGTCACGAATGCATGCTCCTTGATAGCTTTCAGAACGTCTACAAACTTGATTTTGGATGTAAGCGTGTGACCGTGGAAAATGAAGGGCATACCGTCCGGACCGTCCCAACAATCTAGTTCTACACAGCGACAACCCTGTAGCAAGCACCTTGTGTAGGCCTCCACAGAAGACTCGGAACTAAATTGGTCCCCAGTTAAATATCTATAAAAAATAAAATACAAGTTAGACATACTCATTTTTTCATGAAATGACTTATTTTCTCGAATCCACTGCATTGTAATATTTTTAATTACGTGTTATGTGAAGACGCTATCCAGTAATGAGATAACGGCCGTGTCATATCTTGATTAACAAATGAATTCCTGCAGTCCCAGATTTCATTTTGCTTTGAGTACAAGTAGTCCAAAAACTGAAATAAAATCATGGAGAAAGTTAGCATAATGCATATTGTATGAAATTGCTAAAAAAAAAACATTATGAATGAGCAAATGTCATGAGTTACATTCGCAAGTGCATAGTGTAGTGCATAGTGCTTACCTCGGGAACAGTAAGTTCCGGTTGCTGTACATCTCTGAGTGGATCCTGCAAATACTCTCTAATCACAGAACACACATCCACCACCTCTTCCTTTTGTTCAGTCTTGAGAAAACTCTCAAATTCCCTTGTACTCATCAATTTCCTATTTCCGGAATACTTTTCAGCAAAATACTCATCAAACAGTGTCCTGTCATGCACTAGCTGGTCATGAAACAGGGCTGCAAAGTCGTCAAACCCAATTTCCCCCGACTTTCTCGTATCCACGCTCTGGAACACGTCTCTCAACTTGCTCGTTGACATTTTGCAGTTGACCCGAGGCAAAAATGATTTCAACTCTTTCAGAGTTATATTGCCCCTAGAGTTCTCCATTGCATAAAACTCCTTTCTCAGCCACATATTCAGTTGGAGAGGATAAGGAATGTTTTCCGTGTCGGCGATAAGGAAGTTTAGCCCTCGTATCCATAACTCGCGCTCCTTTTCTGAGAGTGTGGCCAAAGATAGGGTTCTCAACCGGAACTCATTCCCATAAAAGATAACCAGACATTTGGATGCATCATGCTTTTTCAGGTCGTCCGGCCACCGGTCAAAGTCCTTGCTGGACTTTCCCGGCCTGACCAAACTGATTTCCCGAATGTCAACGGCACCCTCGCAAGTGGAGCGCAAGGACAAAGTGCTTCCTCCACTTGCCCCACTACTTCCATGGTGGTGATGTAGGCTTCCACCACCTGCCCCGGAAATTACCCCATGATGACTACCCCCTCCGACACTAACCCCACTCACACTGCTTCTTGTATCCCCGCCACCAGCTCGATGCCATATTATCTGCCTTGTCTCCCGGCGTATTGACAACGTTCTTTTTTCCGGTCGCTTTCTTTGGAAAAACTTTGTGACCACAGTGCCCCGCTCCAATTGATTTATTACTTGTTCCAGTTCCGGTATGAAACTCATCTTGGTCCACACGCCAGTAGATTCGTGCTTGCTGTTGTCGTTGTGTTGTGGTCCTTGTCACCCCCGAACTAGTACTAGTTCGTCTTCTCATGTCACACTCTCTCACACCCGAGCAATTCTTTCTCCTTGTATCACCAGCACACACTTGTCAAATTCCTTTACATTTTTTTCTCCCTCTGTGTGCTTTTTCCACTCGTCTACTCTATCGACCCCGTAAGAAAAGGATGCATAAGGACGAGCAAAAAACCTATAGAAGCCAGTGTAGCAGCAGGATGCACAAACCACTTGGTTGTCGTCAACTGCGAAAATTGCGACTTGTAATGATGATTATCATTGTTTCGTAAACTTAATCGAGAAATAGTGGATGCTCCTATGTTTCAAATCTTTTTGTCCACTTTTATGTCTCGTCTTGAGCCCCATCAACAGTCAAGATATTAATCTAGATATTATAATGAGAACCGAATCAACTTGCTATATAATTCTCCATTATTATTATCAAAAGAAAAAAGCACATCCACTTGTGCTCCCTTCTTGCCTCAGCAGACAGGCAAATTGAATAGGTGGCTGTTTGTGCATTTTTTCACAGTGACTGCGGGTGAATGTTATTATTGCATGGACCTAGCAGACTAGAAGAAGTCAAAAGCGGATATACGTGCATAACAGGCAGTTTAGATTTTCAAAGGCATATAATATTACGTACAGGGTAGTTTTATGCAGACTCATACAACTTTTATATGTAGTTATTATTTGGTGCACCTCTAATAGGACACACACACATACGTTTCGCAGATGTGAGCATTATAATGATGTTATACTTATCCGTTACTTTACTCTCTTTTGCTAGGCTAGTGATGATGGACACGCTGAAAAAATTCTGCCTTATGAAAGGAACGCTCATATAATGGCTTATATTGTTGGGAAAACGCATAAAATTGAGTTTGTGGATTCAAGTGCTAGTATGAGTGAACAGTGAAGACGGACGGAGAAGAGCACTCTAAAAGCTGTAGCAGCTGCTACTACTCCTGATGCTGCCTTTCTACACGGCAAGTCAAGTGAAGTGAGCTTAAAAGGGTGTAAAGTCATAGACAACATCGTCGTCATCACAGCTTTTATAGGGAAACCGGAGTATAATATGTCTATGCGGTCCATATGCTCCCCGATGTACCTCGCTGAAACTCTCTGCCTATTCGTTTTCCTTTTCAACTCACTCAACATCATCATGTCTCCAACAAGATCCGTCTTCTCTTGCCATTGCCATTAAGGTGAACCCTAACAAGCTAAATAAGCATAATGCCTGCAGAGAACGAGGAAAGGTGTAATGCTTCTAGTTGAGAAGGAGAACGATCTACCTTATTTACTATAACTTTATTATGTGGAAGCATATTCGGTATCATACGCTAAGTAAAATTGAGTGCTATCTCAACGAGTTGCATGCTCCGTGCGTGGTTCTTCTCTTTTTTCCAATTCCATTATTATACAACCTCCTTTGGTTTCCATCAATAAAAATATCATGTTATCAGCCACCCATTCCATTTCTTCCGCAGAAAGGAAAAAAATTGTCAATATTGTCATTGCCAATCTCCTCTTGAATTCTCAACAGCTTTTTTCTCACTTCTTTTCGATCCAGATATCCAAACTGATGATGATAAAATCGATGGCACTCTAGAATGAGATTCTGGCTTCAATAAAAAATGGATTTGTAGGATTATATGTATCCAACAGGGTAGCAAGGAATAAATTATGAGCGAGCGTGGTTGTTAAAAACGACCGCTCCCAAAATTGGAATGAGCACTTTATAAAATAAATTAACTGTCGACAAAACGTATTGACATTCCAGTCATCACCATCTTGCTACAAATTAGGATGCATTGCATGCATTTTTCACATTAGACATACGTCACTACTGGAAATGAAGGTCATGAATTAGCTAGCATATTGCAGAAATTACTTGATGACATCCTCTTCTCTGTGTTTACAGGTACCATACAGTAAGAGATAATTTATTGGTATTAAAGTTTATAGTTTAACGCGAATACAATGAATTAAGCTGAGTTGCCTTTCCTTCACATGCGTGCTAATGAAGCTTTTGTAATTTAAGTAATTTATATAGATACATAACTTTGTGCGTAATTATAATATATGTAATATACTAAAATATTTAGTAACAGTGACGTAATATAATTAGTAGACAATATACATAATATCAATTCACCAGAAATTCTACCATGTAGTCATGTTCTAGCATTGTTGTGACGTGACATCAAAATGTAAAATTACAGACACAAACTATCGAACCAAGATGTATAACATTTCATAATAATACGTACAACATGATAAAACATTTCAATTTGAACAAAACAAATAATATAAATGTCATTTTTGGCTGAGCTGGAATGAACCTTATAAAATTAAAGCCAATTTTAAATAGAATGTATTTCGATGGAAAAAATAATTATGGTTGTAGCTAGAAATTATTTTAAGTGATTCTCATGGTCTGCTAGTTTGACATACTGTGCACTCTTTTCCCAGACCTTCTTTGCGAGATCTTCATCTTCAGCTAGCTTTGATGGCTTTGTGGGCTATTAAGGAAAACAAATTAAATTATTAAGCATTGCTTTTGCAACTCATAGATTGTAGATTGGGATAATGTTTAAAATTCGAAAAAGTTGTATAATACCTTGCAATCAGTCCAATACAGTCCACTCATCCCTTCTACTTCTTCAGAAACGCATAAATGAATTGTTGGTTGAGCACCTTCTTCTGGGGTCTACGTTTTGAAAAAGAAAATCAATAACACAATAGGTTAAAATGAATTTGATTTCCAGGATGTGATTATCACATTGTAATAGCAAATATATTTCACATACCTTGAAAAAGAATTGAGATACCATTATCATGTACTTGAAAGTTTTCCTTGCATGGCGGAAAATTGCCGTTTTTACTCCGCCAGGGTTAACAGCATTGGCAGTAACTCCAGTCAAGCCAGCTGCATTCAATCGACGAGCAAGCTCTTTGGCAAATAAGATGTTGCAGAGTTTCGTCCTAGCATACAGTAATTTTGGCTCCCAATACTTTTCAGAATTCAAATTTTCCAAATCCAAGTCTTTAGTCCACGAATGAGCCACAGATGACACATTCACAATACGACCTTTGTTGTTTTTCTTCATTATCCCTACAATTAAGGCATGAAACAAAAGGTTATATTAGCGCTAGGGATAGCGTAGTGTTTAATATCCAAGTAGGCTTTATCATATTTATATTTTATACCAAGGAGCATATTGGTAAGGAGGAAAGGTCCAAAATGATTAGTAGCAAAGTGAATTTCCAGTCCCTCTTGTGTCGTGCTTTTGCGCATTCCAGCAACACCAGCATTATTCACGAGAATATCCAAACGCGCTTCAGTTTTTATGATGTACTCACAAAACTTACGAACAGATGCCAACGAGCTGACATCCAACTCTTTGGCAATCACATTGCCATTACCCGTTTCTTTTGCTATTTGCCCTGTCAGAAACAACAAAGGTTACAAATTTCAGGATTTTTTCTGCCATTCACTAAGGTCTCTAAAATTTAAAATAAAAAGTTTACCAGCTGCCCTTTTAGCACTCTCTAAGTTTCTGCACGCCAAGTAAACCGTGGCTCCTCGTCTTGCTAAATCTTTTGCAGTTTCATAACCAATTCCTGAGGTACAAAGTAATATAAGATACTTATGTGTCAACAGTAAAAGATATTTTACAATATTTGAGATATTTGATAACCCACCTTGATTGGAACCAGTAATTATTGCAACTTGTTTATCAAGCCTCCTTTTACTATTACACCTTCCCGATGTGGCCTTAAAATACACCTTGATTCCAGCGACGAGTCCCACCACTCCCCCCACAATGTACATCACCCCAATGAGAAGCCCCATTCTTTTCGTTCGTTCGTCAGTGATTCCTGATCAAAATCAGTGATTCCTACAAGGAGCAAGTTAAAAGTTAAATACACCGCAACTTAAAAAAAACCAATCAATAGGCACCCGTAGCATCGTACAAGAATTCCTGCGTACTAAAGTACAAGCAATGCATCATGATTGCAAATGGAAAATAAAATAGCTATAGCTACGTAGCACTCAATTCAAAATTCAATTATTGCAAAGCAACTATTGGTATTTCCAATTGTAAATACTAACCATGATGATGCCATTCTTTAATTTACTTATGCTTATAGTCATACTTCCTCTAGGTAAAAGAAAGGCTTAGAAATATATACACAATAATATGAGATGCTAATGATTACGTCTGGCCGTGGGAATTCTGGTTAAACGTGCTTGCAAATTACTTCAGTATGGAATGCTAATGCTAATGCCATTTAGTACCACAGCTATAATGAGCATACTATCTTATTCCCTATCTTTTCCATTAAGATTCAACCACGTGCAACTAATCTGATCGGTCAGCCAACACTATTGCGAAATCTTCCTAGACCAAATATATAATTAACTATAGTGCATCAGCTAGATACTTCAACAGTGTAGTCATCATGACATGGCATGTCCAAGTCTTATGAAAAAAAGCTGGAATCACTTGAATTGTTTTTCTAATTGTCCAAGATTTGAGTAGTTGCGTGCAGTAAAAAACTGCTACATTACAGCCTATCTTGAAGTGCTAAACCTTGATGTACCGGTTACCGGTTCGTAAACTGTTGTGTTATTTGAATGAATACCGTTCTTTACCCTTTATCTTACTGACCTGGTTCACACTCTGCTATTATGGTCAAGAGAAAGTTAAGACACATGGGAAGGTGACTTCAATGAACTTTTAAAGATAAGTGTAAGTAACGGTATATAAAGTATCAGCTGCTCACAAACACATGATGTGAAAAACCGTAATAGCCATGATGTCCAAAATAAGATGAAAATTAAAGTTTCTTTTTAAAAGTTCTCACCTTTTGTCCAAAGTCCAGAGTTGCAAGCACCCAAAAAGCGACTGCGAGAAAGTGAGACACGTCTACAAAATGTCAATGTTTTGCCAGGAATGATAGGATAACCTGTGCAGGGAATACAGAGGAAGGCTCTCTCTCTTGCAAGCAGATAGACAACCGCAACATTACTGTACTTGCGTTTCTTGTTCTTCTCACGCACACCTCACATCATTCATCATGATGATCATCATGCTAGCTGAGTTCAAGTTCAACTTTTTCTCTTTGCAGAAGCTCTATCTTAACACAAGAAGAATATGAATGAACATGTTGATGAGTTGTACTTTGTACTTGTAACAAAGGGCAAGATCAGGGATAGGGTTATCATTAATGTTATCATTATCATTCGTAGATATACCATAATATGGCTTTGGCGAGTATAGCGCGAAATTTTGCAGTTCTTTATTGCTGGTGTCTGTTGTCAAAAATGATCACTAAATGGTGTTATCGTTCGGATCCGGGTCCATGAAAATCCCATAATTTGCAGAACGGTAAGCGTCACGAGAAACGAGATAGAAACAACTGAACAATTATGCATTTCCTTTTCCGTTTAAAATTCCCAATGATTGATTGAAATGGTTTTCCCAGGTCTTGCTGCATTTTGTTTTCATTGCATGCATTGTTTGCATTTTGATATGAGTTTGTTGAGTTGAGTTGATATGATGTATGATTTCAAGAAATTATTTGATAATTAATTAAAATTGGTTTGCATGAAAATGAAAATATTATGGATTGTTATGAATTTTACTACATTACTATTTTTTCAATATTTTAAGATTTTATTTCAAAGATAAGGGACAAAGAACAAAGCATTGAGATCATGAACACGGATTGCACTTGTTCTGCAGTAGGGACATGAGAAGAACAGGTGCAATCCGTGATAGATCCATATGATCGTTCGCTTTTTTAGCATGTCTAGTTAGTGCTTACACTACTGTCATGCATTTTACATGCAGTGACAGAAAACCACAAAAGAGTCAAGTGTATAACAATAATGTTTTATAAAGCAATTACCTGAACTAGAAGGTGACTCAACTATTTTAAGTAAGCTCTACATATAAAAGTGGTCTCATGATTAGAGCTCATGGGAAATATGCTAGAAAAAGGGAATTAAATTCCCAAACTCACTTGACACCGTAAATGCAGTATTTAAAACATCCATTGTCAAACAAAATGGAGTACTTTCGGAAAACAATATCAGTGTTTTTCGAGTACGATACGCCCAAAATCGTACACATTAAAAGCAAACGCATAGGCATTGTCAATCGACTACTGCAAGTTATCATTGTTTCCTACATTATCGGATTTGCCATTGTGTGGCAAAAAGGTTATCAGCTCACTAGTCCAGTTTACTCCGCTGTGACAACTAAAGTGAAAGGTGTCACTTACACTAACATGACAAAGCAGCTACTAGATGTTCCACCAGGATACAGCTCACTATACAATAGAATATGGGACCCCACAGATTATGTGATTCCTCCCTCAGGGGGTGAATACGGTGGATTCTTTATAATTACCAATGTAATCATCACACCAAATCAAAAAAGGGGCGTTTGTCCAGAGGTGAAACAAATAAAGCACATTTATGCATGTGGCAACATGACATGACACACTAGAAGCACATATATTTCTTTTGTTTCCTTTAGAGTGCTTTCATTGTAGACGCCCACTGCAAAACTGACAGCGACTGTCCAGCAGGTGACTCTCTAACAGTGGGCAACGGCGTTTTCACTGGCAAATGTGCCAAGATGCAAAACCAGTCAACCTGTGAAATACTAGCCTGGTGTCCAGTGGAACATGACGAGCCTCCAATGTAATTATATGCATTTGTTTGACATTTGAGAATTTTTCAACTTTCTCCCTGCTTCATTCTAATTTACATTGAACAATGTGTATTTTGCACAGGCATGGGAAACGAGCTTTGCTTGAAGGATCAGAAAATTTTACAGTTTTGGTAAAAAATGTAATAGAATTCCCAAAGTTTGGTCCACAGTACAAACGTCGCAACATTTTAGAAGATTCCAATTCCACTTATTTGCAAACGTGTATCTACAATGAAGAGCGAGATCCATTTTGTCCGGTTTTTAGAATTGGGGATATTGTCAGAGCGGCAGGAGAAAACTTTTCTGAGGTTGCTGTCAAAGGGGGCGTCTTTGAGATTGAAATTACATGGGACTGTAATTTAGATTGGGATTTTATGCGGTACTGCAAGCCTAAATATTCTTTTGAAAGAATGGACAGTCCTAATGCTCTTATAAGCCCGGGTTGGAATTTTCGGTGAGTTCTTTGTAGCTCATTCGTTTGGCTTACACTTTTTCATTCACTTTTTGACTGTCCATAATTGTTTCTAGAACTGCTGAATATCACGAGGAAAATAGGAGGACGCTCTTCAAAAATTTTGGAATAAAATTCCTGGTGAAAGTTTCTGGCCAAGCTGGAAAATTTAATTTAGTTCCCCTTTTGATTAATTTGGGTTCTGGATTAGCTTTAATAGGAATCGTAAGTATCATCATCGTTTTGCATTCATTACTCTATTGATTCGATAATAACAATTTGCGTTATGCATAATTTTCCAGGCTACCATACTGTGCGATTTGCTTGTTCTTTACTGTCTGAAAAACCGCCGCTACTACAAAGAAAAGAAATATCTAGTCGTTCGTGGTCCAGACGCATTTGACGTCCTTCCGGAAGACCGGGAGCGTGAAACGGGTCGTCGCGGAACAGGGAGCACTGTAACCAGTGATAATAGTCCTGGCTGGCAAAGCGCAAATAACAATGGCATTGTTGAAAGTGATGATGATCACCCTTAAAATGCAATGGACAGTACGTCCTATATTTAATTAATACATGTGAATTCACTTCATTTCAGTAATTATCAAAAAGTATTTCATGTATGAAACGACAGTCATTAACATTATTTATATTTCACCAAAGTTCCTTTCATATTTTAGTTATTAGTTAATCTTGATGCAGCATGAAATGTGATACGCATACAATACAGAATACAGATTTTTCGAAAAATCAAATCAACAATCTATAACTATCCTTTATTCGCTAGTTTGTTGGATATAATAACAATAGAATTGTACATTTAGAAGTGGTCAATATCGATCTGAGAGTTTATATATTATATATGGTTAACAATGTAGAGATGTTTTTCACGAACTTTATAATTAAATACAAAGTAGTCATGAAAAAATCTTAACAAGTTATACATGTTTTACTTTTTAGTACTTTCAGTTGCACCGCTGGAAAACGATTTTTTACTTACACGCACCGATAATAATATATATTAGTATATATACCTATATTTTACATGTTTATTGTACAGTAGTTACAACAGTAGTAAGTTAATTCCATCTATACACGACATGCGCAGCACACATCAAACTAACAATAGTCATCGTTTCAAAAAGAGATTCACTCGCTACTACACTCCTGCATTCATTCATCTTTGGTGTAGCATCCATATTAAAAATGACGAGGACAATAAAACGAGGGAGATTACTCCAGCAGAGTTCATAAAACGCCATAAATAGCGTACCGTATTCTTACATAACGGAACAATAACAATATATTTTATTTTAGTTCATTAAACTGAAGTGGACAATAAACACTTCCTAGCTTTTTATGGAAGGAACAATAGCAAGGGCTACTATATGCATTTTTTATAATAAAAAAATTAATAGCATGAAACCATATTTTCTAGCTTTACAAGTAAAGTGTATGCAAATCAGTGCGCATAGTGTTTGCATTTGCATTATGTAGTGGGTTGGTTGTACTAGTTCATAAAGATAAAAAATATATAAAGGCAACGAACAACATAACGTGTGTGTGCATTATTGTAGGGGAAACTGAAGAGAAAAACATAAAAACGATTTTAGAGCTCAATGTTTTATGCACATGTTACTGTTACGGTATTAGCGAGCTTTTTTATTACTCTTTTTTTACACTAACCAAAACACTAGCCGATTGTTGTAAATAAAAATTAATACTTTTTACGTCCATTGTTCACCGTCCGCCCGCACATTGTCATCATGTATTATCGCATGACCGTTCTTTTCATGATGATGACAATGATCCCGAGGAGAAGCGTTGTTCTCCTCTGAAGCCTCGAGTCAAGTGGGTATGTTTTTAATCCGTTGATACGTCGTGTGGCGATGGTAGAAAGCAATAGCTGCTATAATTACAAAGAAAAGGATTGCGCCCAGATATAAACTAACAAGGTATGGCGGTTTGCCGGATGAGGATGATGACCCTACATCCCTTCCAAGATCAGTGTAAGGACAGTTTGCTTCGTCCGAGGCAAAGTCTTCTTCAAATCCACAATTGATGTGCTCATCACAGCTCAAAACATGTGAAATGCACTTGTCGCCGCATTGAATTTGGTCCCGGAAAGTATTGATTAGACATTCTATAAGAAAAGAAAGAGGGATTTTACACATGAAATATTCAGTAAACGAAGCTTTCGATCGCATGCAAACAAGAAGGAAAGTACACATATTATTGATTAAGGCATGTACGCAATTCCGTAGCTCAGCGTATTTATTAAGACATGACAATTGTCGATCGATTTAGGTATTGCGTAAAACAAAGCACCAGGCAATTATTATCAATTACCTATACGATTTCATGATATACAACGGATGCATTACCTGAATAAGCAGTGAACACAATTTCTACGATATGCCTTGACTGCTCGTTTCTGCCTCCTTCTGAGGAAACGTCATATTCTTGACCTCTGTCTGACTCGTACGAAATGTCCATTTTGCCTGAAGGACTATGGAACACACGTGGTCCAATGAGATTCTCTGGAATGAATGACTTGTTCTCTTTTTTCAACTCGCCACAAATATTTGGCGTGGATAACCCACTGGCTACATCTGAAAACTGTGGAGAAAGCGCAAAGGAATCATAAAAAAGTTTGCCGACCGACATGTACATGTAATACTGACTTGGAAAGTTGGTGACAGTTGAAAAGTAAGTCACTACCTTGATGTAGTCCTTGCACACTAAACTTCCCCCACTTGTTGTCTCTGATCTCAGGTTCAAAATCTGAATAACAGCTATGAGACCATGTCCCCGCGGTGCCCTTACCGAAAACTTTCCTGACAACCTTCCCAAGCTGGCATCAGTCCAAGGCACGTCATTCACCAGGAGAACAACCAAAGAGGGTTTTGCAGGGGGCTCCGCAACCTGAAGCTCTATTTTCGGACCAGAAGCTCCCCATGACATGAATTCCATTGCTCCTTTCATAAAATACAACCCATTTTTGTTTGCATATTTATCATAATGCATTACTTTTACTAGCCTATATCGCCTGCATACCGGAGACGCTATCGCCATCTTATAAGAAATTACCTCTGTTTGTAGCTTCCTGTGCCAATACAGAAGGAATCAGGTTCATATGCTGCCCCAGAGCCAACACAACAATGAACCAGCACACGCTGCAACAAACGTGCTTTACTTTTCCGGAAATGCAAGCCATCTTTTTTTATCTCTTCTCACAACCAAGAGATTATACCATATCACTTTTTTCTGTCACAAAAGAACTTTCTATTTTTTATTTCTTATCTCTCTACCAGAAAGCAACAGTCCCCCTCTCCCTATTTCTCACTCATAAAATTTCTTTCTTTTACAACAATAATCATAATAGTAAAAGCTATTATGCTATCTTTTCACTTCCCCGACTATTGTTTCCTGCTATTCTCCTTATTCTTCTTATAAGTACCGTTCTCACACAAGTGACAATAATCTTCCACTACTTTGTACTTAGATCCCCCTTCCACAGCACAATATTCTCGCTGTAGACACAATGGTTATTATTCCAATTCTCCAGTGAATGACTCCATCAAAACACCTCTTCACCTATTATTCTTCTTCTTATTATCACTTCTGACTCCCACTCTCTTTCATTCAACTGCTTCTACTTTGCCAAGCTAAAAAGCTGGTTTTGCTCCTGCTATCACCTCTCAACCGTTGCTCCTGCCATCCACACAATTGGCTTTCTTTCTGGCTTTTTTGGCTTGTCTACTCAACTCCACTCCAACTCTCCTTCTCACCGTTCCTCAGCAGCTTTGCTTACTCCTTCACTCCTCCTGTCCAAAAACTGCACTAGCACTACAACTCCTTTCAGGAGCCTCTTATGCCTCTCTGCTCTACTCTTTCCTCCTTCCTTACAAGCCTTGCTTCTTCTGCCGGGAATCAACTTTGTTTTGCAGCTTGAAAAGCTAAATCCTCTTGCACAAAAGAGTTTTTTAGCAGCGTTCACTCTTCAGATCTTCAGGAAAAGTTTTGTGTGTGCTCTTCTTCTCTGTGTGCTACTCTCCTGTTTTTCCTACCTTTTAGAGATGCACCTTGGCTTCCACTTTCAAACTATGTGTGCTGCGTGCCTGTTGTTACAAAAAGTCAGGAAAAAAAGTAACAAACGAGCATGGAAGAAATGAAGAATACGGCCACTCTCTCACTAACTGCTAAACTAAACGAAAGAAGCCAAGTATGGAAAAAAGTCAGATTTCTGCTGCCCGTGCAAAGCTGCTGGAGGCTGTCGAGTCTATGAATGAAACATGAGCCCTTTAACTTGTTTTTAGAGCTGCTGCTCCTGCTGCCTGATTCCTTCTTCTTCGTTTAATATTTCTTCTTTTACTTTTTTATTTTTTCCACATCACCAGAAACTCTTTTACTTCGCTTTGCTTTTTTCCCTTTATACTACCAGTCAACTTCAACTACACAGAGAAGAAAAACTTCTTTCTTCTGCTTGCTCTCTCGTCTGTTCCTCTGAGTATTTGCTGCTGCTACTTACTTCTTGTTCACATTATTATTAGCCATGCATAGTGTACAAAGAGCAAAGAAAAACGACAACGACAACAACGGTGACAGTCTAGTTGGTTCGGTGTAGTTGGCTACACACAAACGGCAACGGTGACAATAATGTTTTATGTGCTGGGGAATATGGCAAACATTAAGCACGCATCCCACAATAATTATAATAACGTTCGTATTGCCGTTGTTTGCAACAACACACGCTTTTTATGTTATGACGCCTTTATTTTTTGGCATGTGCCTTTTGTTGTAGCCGTTTGAGGATGATGGAGAAGAAAGGAGCTGGCGTTGTTGGTGTGGTCTTGTTGTAACTGTAACTAATGCTCCTGCTGCTGTTGTTCTTGAGTGAGATGTGACGGACAGGTGTGCATGAATAAAACAAACAGACCAGAAGACCAAGAAGGAGAAAGGTTGACAATAGGAGCTTGTTTGCTTTAGTTAAGCCTGTCGTGTTGTTTCTCCCATACATGTGTGCATCACATTACCCAGAATGTCATTCCAAACAGCAACAACATCGAACACGACAACTCTTTCTCGAGTTGCTCTTTTCTTTTTTTTTGTTAAATGACTCCAGAAGGATCAGAGTGAATTCCAGATTCAAGTATCAGAAACACAATATATCACACAAATAAGGACAGGGGAAAAGAAGAAGGATGATGTGTCGCTCGTGTTTACTTGCCCATAGTACTACTACTATCCGCTAACTTATCTAACTACTGGTTGCAGTCTTGTTTTTATTTTTCCTTTCCAGGAAATTGCCACATGCCTAGCTTGTTATTAGATATCTCAAAACATGAGAATCAACTTTTTCCGCATCGGAAAAGTATAAAAAACACATAAAAAAGCGAATATGGAGTAGTGGTGTGTGTTCGTCGAAATAAGCAACAAAGTCACTAGAGTCACAGTCTCATTTCTCTCCGGTGCTGTTCCAAATCCGTAAATATTATTCTGAAGCCGTCTTTTCAGCTATTCTTAAGAACCAACTGCGGAGACAACGTCGGCTACCACTTACCACCACGGCTGCAGTCTTTTTGGACTTTGTCGTGATTGCATTTCTTGCGAATTGCGTAATAAGGCAGTAATTTAATGTATTCTATTTGATGATGAAGACAGGGGACCATATTAATGGATGAATATTCTCTATAAGGAAAATGGAGCAATAATATATGGCAGCATAATAATAGTCAGTCAGTAGTGGGCACTCAGCACCACGCCACAAACATAAAAGAACATCCACCGTCGTCGTCGCCACTACCACCGCGTTACACCGTCACAAAAGGAAGAATGCAATATGTATAGCAACCCTCTATGATAAATGAGTTTTTTCATAAGTGCGTTGCGTTGTTTATTCCTGATTCCTTTTTGATGGCGATGATGATGATGATACTGTATAAATTACTGACACTATAATGTCCAAACACTACTCTACTACTTCCATAACATGACTCTTGGCTCGTTTTGTGTCATTTTTTAGACAAATTCTCCTCCTCCTTCAACTTCACTAGGCCGCTGCTACTATACTGCAGGATACTTTTTGATTGCAAAACAAAAGCATAAACACCAGACTGTTCAAGTGCCTGAGTAATTCGGCAAGTCAAATGGAAAATTTTTCAAATCTTATCGCACACTATATGCCACTTATTTTTACATGGCTAAATGCATTGCTCCAAGTAAAATCCACGAAAATGGACTTTGGCAATATACAATATGATTTCGGCTCTTCCTTTTACTGCTACTACTGCTACTGAAAATTTATGGTCAATAGAAAATAAATTGTGGCAATGTTGTTGTAATGAACTATAATAAAATATGATACTGTGGGAGTAGCTGCGAGCAAAAAAGCAGCTGTAGCAGTTAGTAGTTTGGCAGTAAGTAATGAAATGTAATATATTAGTAATCAACTCGCCATGTTATCGCTATTTACCATCATCAGTCAGCCCTTTTAGTCGTTCTTCATATTATAACTTACTATTCCTTTACTCTCCTGCTGTTACACTGAGGAATGCTATATACGCGCGTGGTAAAAACGGCAGAAAAGTAAAAGAGGAAAAGACATTCGAAGCTTTTGGTTTCGTGCATGCAATAATATGCAATGCAGCGAGTAATAACTAAAACGCAAAAGGACTCTGAGCTCGCGTTCCTGGTCTGCATTTGATAAAAAGAGCGTTTCTTCCTTTCCTTTGGTGCTTTTTGTTTGAGAAGTGCCTTATTCATTTCTCTCCTCCAACTAGTACAACATTACCGAAGCACATTATCTGATTGTGATTGCCATTGTGTTTTTTGTAGTATTGCACGTCGTGACGACTTACAACTCTACAGATATCAAATACCTATTCAATATAAACCAAGGCATAGTTCATTTATAAAAGTTTTCAAACAAGAAGCAAGACCTATCATTATGTTAACCATTCACCTCAACAAACACCATCAAGCAGGCAGAGCAAAAGAGTGCAAGCAACAACGCGAAAACGACAGTGCTACATTTTTATAATATAGCGTTATGAGTATGGCGTTCATGTACTCACATTTTTTCACTTCTATGATCATGATTCATAATCATGATGACGATGAGAAAGATAAAAGAGTCAAAACAGCGCTTTGCTTTTTGTGTAATAATGTGTGTGTGTATGAATATGAGAATCGAAATCGAAATGCAATGTTAATATATTACTAGTACAACAAGCAATGTACTTGCCATTGTTTTCTATGAAACTTTTACATGCTTCAATTCGCAATTTTCATTTAGCCATAATAAAAGCGACATGCATGCCTTAGTGGCTTACAATACCTTAGTAGGAATATATGGTATAGTAATAATGCCTTACCTTTAACCGAAACGCAAAAGTCGCAAACCCAACAACTGTGTAAATGATAATGAACGCTATTACTTATTTTGTGCATGGGTCGAAGAATGGAGAGAGTAAAGTGGATGGAGAGAATGGAGAGCCAGGAGCGTTATTTTTGGCTACTTTTCTTTTCTCTCCTTTTATGTCTGTATATGCGTATCAGTGAACATGTAGCGTAAGTAATAACAGCGCATGAGATACGTGACAAAACATTGACGGTAACTTTGGCCAAGATAAGGACACACAAAATACTGACAAAAGAGTTACCTGAGTGTGTTCTGTACACATATATGCCTATTACGTATTATAGGTATTAGATATACAGAATATGTAACTAGCTTTGTAGCTAATATAATGCTTGCTTCCACCTGTCTTTTTTTATATCTTACCTGTCTATTTTGTAAGCAATTTTGTACGACAGAGTAGTGGTAAGCAGCGTTCTATAGAGTGTTGCGCTTCACTTATGACGCCAATGATAATAATGATGGTATACTACCATATTAAGCAGGTATATGTATGATGATTATTATTATTGGTCTCTCAGGCTCAATTTCCATTTCTTTTCAAGCATCCCTATCATGATTCCCTTGTACGCTGTGTACTTACAAAAAGGTAATAATCTTTGTATCATCATGGTACGGCATAATAATCAGGGAGAAGGAGTCGAGGAAAAGAAAAAAAGCAAAGTTGAAGAGGAGGAAAAGCTCGTTCGTATCGCATCAGCGCTAATAGTAATGATAGCTTGTTGGACTTTTCGGACTTGGTTGACTGGTACTGCTGACTGGAGCGGCGATGATGATGCTGAAGCGAATTTTGCCTGAAGAAATCGGTCGGCCTAAAAAAGCTTGCTGGTAATATTTATAGGAGTGGAGTTTTTCGATGAATGTTTTGATACATGTGCGGATGTGATGGGAAAGACTAAAGGTAAAGTTTAGGGGGAGTTGGAGCGACAAAAATTTTTTGCGGTTTTTGGTTTGGCTTTTGAGTAGGAAGCTAACCACTCTCTTTCTATACGGTTGGGTGTAATGTCAAGTGAAACTCGAAAAGGGAGAAAATGTCGGCTTTCTAGCAAGGAAACCAGGAGGGAACGATGACGCTATAGTAAGTAGTTTTCGGATGCATGCGAATATGAATGGTCTCTGTGTAAATGCTGAATGAGTTTTGCTGATGGAAGAGATAGTTTCTTCACATTGAGAAGGGCAAGAAGGGGACAAAACGATGAAAATTACGATGACGGAATGAGAGTCAATGCGGTTTTCCCTTTTGATTTCAGTTTTACTTTTGCATCTCCTCTTTACGCTCTGGTCTCCCTGTCCTAATGGAAATTAAATGGAAATGGAAGAGGTTGTGTATAATGGACTACTAGTTCTACGCAACTACCTATCCCAATTCCAGTACCACGCAATTTTTTCAAAAGGGCTAATAAAGGAGAACATCCACCGTTTTCGTGCTACATGCATAACTTATCGTTTATACATAAGCCTTATTACAACTAGCAGACTTACAGAATTTTCATCTGTTTCCACTGTTCCTGGTGTGTGTGAGCTTTATGAACAAAACGTTGTAAAAGTTTACCCCTTCTCCTGTCATGTCACTCTGTCTGTCTGGCCTGCTCCCTGACTTCAATTTAGTTACAGTTGATGGTTAATGCTGGCGGTGTGGTGTGTGGTGGTGTTCTTTTCCTCTCTTGTTCCCTTCCTGTCAACCATGCAAAAAAATACCGGAACCTCCTACCATGCTTCAACTTGAAAAATAAGGGGAACCAGAGTAATTCTGTAGTAGCAAAAACGGCCTTTCTTTTTTTAAATAGAATGAATGTTTTAATGTCTCTCCTAACTTCTTTTTTTCTTGCTCTTCCTAAATGAGTCCGTTTTGTTTCCTTTTTTACTTTCTTGACTAGAATCCGACTTTACCAAAATGCCGCTTCATCACCAGTGCGGCTAAATGAATGGAGTTGGAGACCAAGGAGCAGCAACGGCGACTGCTGCTTACATTCTATCATTTTTTCCTCAAAGAAAAGCAGTAGTACAAGAAAGGAAAAGGAGGAGAGAGGAGATGGAAATGATGATGAGAATGAGCATGGAAACGTCTTTGATGGTCATGATGATGGCAAGGCTGATGATTATAATTCAACATGGTAATGATATAGCATTATTATGTGGGCCCGCTCAATGATGCACTTCTTCTTCCCTTTTCTTCCTTTTCCGCGGAGGAACCACCATCATCATCAGCAGCACAACATGACGGAGAAACAAGACGACCAAGTTGGATGGTATTAGCGAACGGACCAGAAACTTCCTTTTTTCTATTATTTTGCCACTAGTACCAAAAAGACGCTGCTGACTTGCCTTCTTCCTTTGACTCTTTGGAATAATTACGTTCCATTTCCTTGAGCACGATTTGTAAATGTCAGTGGTGGAGAGTGAGGGAATATTATAGGCAGCTTAACCGAATACACAAGAAGAGAATATACGCCCGAAAGGAAGACAAAAGTGAAGAAGGCTCTTTTGTGTACCATGTTTACATGCTAAATGCGTTTTTCAATTGTAAAAGACATTGAGAGAAGGACTCAAACTCTTCTATCTTCTATACATCTGCACTCGTTATATAATGCTGATGATAATGTTTGATGATCATCATCATGATCGTCGTGGCCGGGCTTTTTTGGTGAAGTTGATGATGGTGGCAGGCCATAATAGATCTTGTAAAACCTGTGTGAGCTTGCACACAAAAAGCTTCGACTAGACACATTACATTAGCATGTAAAACGTGTATGTGAGGAGAACTCATTCTCAAGTGAAACTTGAGAAAAAACGACGAGTGAAAAAACCGAGTTTTTCATTTTCATTCCTTTTTTAATACGCATCTTATCTTTCAGCTAATGCTGCAGCTCCATATTATGCTGTTGTTTTCCTAGCTTTATTTGTGTTCCTGTGTAATAAACTTTAAAGGAAAATAAAGTGTACGCATTCATCCATCTTTAAAAGCACAGCCACCCGAAAAAAATACATGTGCTTTTTTATTATTTCTACTGCATCAAATTCACTTAGTTTTACACGATGTATGAAATCTTTCTTCTGTTTCATTCAACAGAACAAGAACAACAACTGGCGAGGAAGAAAGAAGCGGAGGGATCATCCATGCATGGACCATGAAGTATTGTTCCAGTTGAGTTGCTTTGCGCTGCTGCGTCTCGTACAATTCTGATAAGGAAAGATACCTACATGGTTTTGCAATAGCAAAGGCGTTGTTCCATTATTTTGTAAATTTTCACTTTACAATTTCAATGGACAAAGGGAAGCAAGCCAAGTAACAAGAGGCTTACTGTTTTTACGTACAAAATATGTGAGTGTGAGCTTTATGGGGGAATAATAACAACGACATGCATTCACTGAGAGATGAGATAGACGTAATATTTTTGAAAATGAAATGTGGTTTGGTACTTTTATTGTACAAGCCTTGTCTAAGCTTAAAGCTTAATTTTTTGTGTTTATTATCTTCATCACGAGGATAATAAAGAAGGGCCATACAGATAAAAGCCGTTTTCTATCTCTGGCTTGTCTTCATATCTCTTCCATTTTACTGTTGGTTAATTACTCAATAGTACATGGATGTAAATTACTTGGGCTGCATACTTTACAAAGAAAAATCATATAAAGTAAAAATTACGCATCGTGGTTTTGTATTGTTGTGACACATGCCTCAAAATGACATTTTTATTTCGTTAGGCAGTTGTGCTTGCAGCCAGCTTGGGATGGCATGCCACAGTACATAGTCACTTCATCTTCCACTCGACTTCCATTCCCTTAACTTCACTCCATCCATCCATCCAAACACAACAATGCAGTAAAAATGTGGCCGTGGGCTGGTTACGTTGCGTAAAAAAAGAGAAAGAATGTAATAAAAACGGTGATGATGACGATGACGAGAGGATTTTGAAAAAAGTATAATAAAATCTCAAATTACCTTACATTAAAATGTTTTGTGTGTGAATGCGATGAAAAGTAAAATTGTACTTGTAACGCATGTAAGAACTAAAAAAAGCTTTAGATCAGAAGAGAGAATTTATATGTTGAATGCTGCTGCTGCATATTTGACATTATACGCAACATCATGGACAAAAATGCAACATTTTTTGGTACTTTCTAAAAACTAAATGCTCCACGCTTAATATAAGCTGTCAGTCTAAAACTGAGAATATTATCATACCTTATGCAATAAATAGTATGCTCACACTCATTCGTCGACCCGATTCTTTTCATTTTGACATGACACTTTACAGTTAAAACCCATACATGCACACATAAACTTTGACAAACTACATTTTATTTCGACGTGCGAGATTGTTAATATATTATTTAGTTAAATGTTGTAAAGTAAATGCTGAGTTGTTGGTTTATAAGTTCGTTACTTTCAACATTTTTTTCCCTTGGGTAAATAAATATGTACACGCTACAACTCTTTCAATTGTAGCTGTAATAAATCACAAGGCACTTAACTAAATTGACAGTGTGAATAAGTTTTAAATGGTTCCTTTTAATTATACTCCTTGTTCAATAGGACTACAACAGCACACGCTAAAAAAATGAAGAAAAAAACTCATAATATAATTCGTCTGTTCTGCCTACGCAGAAATTAATGAATGTGCAAAAAGGTAACATGATAAAGGATTATATTTTTTGGTGATGGGGATGATGGAGAGGAGGACGTAGTCAGTAGTAGTGAATTGAGTAGTGACGACTGACGACGACGACATCATATATCAGTGTCAGTCTTTAGTCTTCCATTTCCGACTAAGTGTATTATAATTATGATTTTTCTGAGCAGTACTCTTTTTTTGCATTTTGCATAAAAGATTCTGCATACATCAGCAAAAATTAAAAGTAAAGTGGTCCGCTGCCGCGAGGTTTGTAACTTGTACCATGAAAAATCCAAAGTCCTTTTAAACACGACAGTAACAAAATAAAACCACAGCTAAATTTTTTGTTCTCATTTTTTGCTGTAATGTACAGAATCGGTTAATTCGCTAGTTTTGCATATGAAACAAGAAACCTTGTAATTTTTAGTTTTCATATGCCTTTGCCTTGTTAGTAATACTTTATGAAGTCTTAATCTTAATAATAATGCGGGTGCGAGCTCGTGATTTATAGTAGGTATTAACTCCAAACGTCTCTAGAGAGGATTAACGTGCTGGCTCTTGCAAGCTTATAAGTACTTTCTCTGTCTTCGCTGCATGGTACTTTTTCTGATGTGTGTAATGAATAAAAACTTATGAGACGAATGAATGTGATGAAAAAAGTTTTATGCTGCAGCCACGTGGACATTTTATGCATGCATTATACTGCACACACATACATTTTTGTCGTTTAGTTAAAAAGTTTCTGTAAAGACAGATGAAAACTAAATTATTCAAAATAGTTCAGTTTTTGCTCTGATCCCTATCATTGTATAGTGTTCATTCAATAGTCATCTATATTCTTGGCAAGTTTATAGCATGGCTTGACTTAATACCAAGCGTGGGAAAAAAGACATATTGGCCAGAGAAGAAGAGGAGAGCCAAGCGCGATATCATTCTTCGATGAAGTCGTTCATCGTAGGGTCGTGGTAAAAGATAAAGAATATAAATTGAGTGAATGAACACGATGATAATAATAATGTAATGATGGGGGTTGGTGATGATGATGATGGCACGAAGACACGACATCAAATTTATATAAGTTCGTTAGTACTCCGCTTTAACTTGGTCTACTAAAACAAATCTAAAGGGAGGGATTGAGAAAGCGAGAGAGCAAGGCACAATTTGGTCCCTCGATTAAAATTGCAATGAGTCTCTGATGGTAATGATGATAGTATGCTGGTGTGGTGTCGTAACTGTGTTAATGGAGGCAGATGGGTTGGGAGAAATTGGATGAGTACAAGGGATTGTGTGGCAATAGTTTGGCTGAGAGAAAAGGACAGAAAAGCGACACGGAGGAGACGGTTGCTTGTACTGTTGCAATTGAGTTTTTGCAGTAAAAACCAAAACGAACAAAATATCGGCATGGCACAATAATGTACATGTACAAATGGGGGATTGTTGTGCGGCTTGTTCATTGCCTTCTGTGCTGCAGTTATTGCGCTGAACCATTGTGAATAATGGGATTTTATTAAGTGAAGAAGAACATGCACATGAACATGACAGGGTTTCACTCAGGAGGATTGACAAAATGACTTTAATTAAAGAGTCGAGGTAAATGATTCGCTCATGATAATCACGATGATTGAGTAGCATGCACACAAAAACAAAAACGCATAGGAAAGTTTAATAATATCATATAGCACAAGGTATAAAACTAGTCTAAAAAGAAGTGGTTTTCTACGGTTGAATGCATACAATTTTCGCGAAAAACAAGAAGAAAAAGGAGGAGACCGAGATAAAAAAGGTAAGTAGACGACAAAGAAGTTGTGATTTGATGATGAGGCGGATAATGGTAATAATTTAGAAAAGAGTTGAGCGACAATTTCGTGTTGCCGGTGACCCAATCCAAAATCCAATGAAGTAGGGAAGGAGGCTAATGTATACTAAAAACTCAATTTAGCAACAGTATTTAATACAGACAAAAAGTACAAATGCCGGGATGAAGAAAAACGATAAGAAAATTGCAGACTGAAGAAGTACAAACGAGCTGAAGAAACGAGTAAAAGTGGATAGCGCTGTAATAATTTTCCTGTCTGCAGCAGCAGTAAAAAAGCCTGTTCTACTGTGAAATCGGGTAGATAGATCTCTGTCAGCAGGACTTGCAGATCGGCTTTTTACACACTTTTCCTTTATCTATCTCTGCCTGTTCCTCTGCATGGCTGCTTTGCTTGATTGAATTGGAGTGGAGTGATGGTGGCGATGAAGTGTGCAGTAGTGGATTCTCTGCTGACTTTCTGACTGAGCTCTTTTATGTCTGATCATATCATGCTTTTCCATGCGCTTTGAAATATATAGGTAATGACGGTTGTTATTGGGGCGACTTGAACAAGTGGAAAGAGAAATGGCCATAAAATTCTTACATCATAAAAACACTCTTCCGTACGGAATTTATTGTATCATTTACAATTAAACGAGGTATATAATACTTACACCCTAAAAACATGCACGCACATTACATAAAAACAACTTTTAAAACACGTAATTCTCTAGATTTCCGCTCTACACTTTGATTATAAGCGGTTTGATAACTGTAAGATTTTAGATAAACTAGCTTAAATTTCAGCTAATGAGATCACTATCGGGATTGCATATCTTGCATGATGGTGCTATAGTTGAGATAAAAGGGATCATTTTTATTAATGAGTTCACTGCACTCTCATTGAACAACGCAGCTATCACTCGTAAAATGCCAGGATTAAGTGGCCATGTTTCAGAGTGGTAAATGCATTTTAGTAGGCTATTTTGTATGTTCACTTTGTTCCAGGTGGGACAGGGTAAAGTGCATCATAAGCCGGTGGTGGCCCATCATCTGATAGCTGACTTGTCGAAAAACTTAGCTGTGTGGTGGGTCCCTGTTCTTCATACAGGTAGCGACGGTGGGACAACTCCAGTTCCAAACGCTGAAAGTGATCCCTGCAATTAAACATTGGAAAGTTATAAGGACTGTAACATATTATATTAGAAACGCAATGTATGTGCGTTTAGTACGAAGAAATTCTCACCGTAACTGACACGGGTCTAATGACTGGCCTCCCTTTAATTTCTCCGGAAGCACAACTACATGAACTGATTGATTCTGGTTATTATACTGGCACATATTATTCCCCTCACTCTGACCACTCTCATTATTATTCCGCTCGCCTCCATTCTCTAAATTATCCAGCCAGTGAAAACAACAGACACCAATCACTGACACACAAATTACCATTCCTGTGATCATGATCATGATAACCACGACTAGTAGCCCTATATGGAAGAAATCCCAGGGAACAGAAAAAAGCCCAAACATCGCGATAAACGTTTTATCTTTTCTTCCAATTTCTTTCTCGTGTCTTAGCCAATTATCAAATTCCCCCGATATGATCTCCTTTCAATAAAAATCGTGTAAAAATTACAGCCTCCAACCGAAAACATTATTAAAACTGTTTTGCTACAAACACGTTCTCCGGTTCCCTTTCGTATTGAAGCAGGTATCAATGTCGCAATAACAGTGAATAAATCTTGACTGCGAAACTCTTGCAATTATCACATTGCAACAGCCCAACACTTCATTTCATCAACAGTATCGACAAATTCAACAAAATATTGTTATTCATAAATATAGCAGTTTATCGAGATGAATGCTAATGATCGTTTGTAGCTCGTATTGCAACGTGCTACTACGTGCTGACGTCGACGTGTCTACCTGTCGATTTACAATCACTTTACTTACTGCACCACAGCTTCTGAACACTAGCATTCCCTATCTCCAGAAGTCATACTAACTCATTCATGCCGTGCATAAATCCGCCAGTCAGAAAACAAACAAAAAACGCTTTTAATTTTCTTGACAGTAGCGTAGTATTAGCAAACGCACACACGTATATCCCGGAAATGCCTAATCAGAGATGCGTGCGTCCCTGATCCCTTCTCTCGTTCAGTTTTTTCGTTGTTCTTCTTCTCGTGCATGAACTTTAAACACAAGCCCCGATCAAACAAATGCCTTGCACACATTCAGTGTTAAATACCTATAAATGCAGACATACTGTATCTTTTCTATCATGCGTTATTAATATGCATTTTACAATCTTGGATATCCATCATACTATGAGCAAACATAATATGTTTACACTTTTATAGATGCCCGTCAAGGTCGACGACAAATTTGCAGATTACGGCAACGGCAGCACTCTGTCAGAAGCTGTAGCAGCTTTGCCAATAAAGTTTTGGTGCTTCACTCTCTGCAACTGCAAACTCTGAGAAGACGACGATGGCAGGAAGGAAGGAAGTAAACTTGTTGCTTGCCTGCTTGCTACCAATTCCATTCACAAAGCCTCTTCGTGGTACTCACTGGTTCTCACGCAAAGAGCCCTACAAACGTCGTCTTTGAGAGTGCTTTGTTAATAAAATGAAAGGACGAAATAAAAATGCTGATGTTGAGACAAGCCGCCAGTGAAGTGCTGTTAAAAACCATGTATTAATCACTTAACTGTTCGCTACTGGACACGAAATCCCATATCACTTACACTACACTGTACTTTTCATTGCATGTTACAGCGCAATACAAAGCGGTAAGGATGCTCACAAGTAATAATTTTGGACTTTTTGTCATTGATATGAAATATAATGATGAATAGGGAGTTTAATGAGCTTATGCAAGAAAATGATGGGACTCTGTCGTCTGTGAACTTGCACTTCCTATTTTATCTTCCACCTTGCTTTTATTCTTTACAGGGTTGCCAATGATTGTGATGATGATGATGAAATGACGGTGCTTGCAACTTTGTTGAAGAACACACCAAAAATTCATCAACAACACAGCGCGCTCATTGACGCTCACAGACACACAACAGACCACGCACTTTGTTTAACTGACCACAGAGGCTCATTGCTTATCTGCTTTTAAGTCATTCTTTTCTTTTTTGCCTTGCAAAACTGTATAGACTGGTACTATTGGTAGTAGCACCAAATTGCAGTGTTTTCTTGTCATTTCTGTCCCATTGTTTGAAAAAAAAACGATGATGATGATAGCGGTGATTATTAAAGCGATGAGTGTATGTTTGCGTTCGTTCAAAATTGCACGTAGGACTATTTTACTTCTTTTGATGATGGTCTACATATTATTGGATTGTTGTAGGAAGGCATGTTTTGTTGGCAAGCGTTTATTCACAATTCGCAACAATGAAAACTAAAACAATAACTGTGCAGAGGTAGTAAATACCATATCATCACCACCTCGGCTCCGGGGGTATGATAATATGCAGGTGCGTTTGGTGCTATGCAGAATTATCGCTCGACTCAACAATGAAATGAGAGATCTCACTCCTTCCAAAAGCGCTTTTAAAATGGCAAACATACCCCCGCACGTCCGCATATAGCCGTAACGTATTGTTATGTTGAGCAGTTATCTAATAATTTGCCATAAAAATACAAACGTCTTATGGCAGAAAAGCAGCATGAAGAACGTGGATTATCTAGACATGATAATATTACTACTCCCATTGCATATAATGGAAATGGATGTGGCTTACTGTAATAACAAGAGATTGAAATAATAGCTCTCTTTCTTTTGATATCTACGATTATTTAAGTTTTTGCGCTTCGAAAAAAAGAACGTTTTACGGCATCAGCTCCCATTTATTTTTGTGCAAAAAAGGCTGTGGTACATAGGCTCTCAGACTTTGTGAGAGCTAAAAGGTAGTGAAGGCATATAATATGCGAATAAATGTGTGCAGTGGTAATAATATGTACATGCCCATTATGCCAAATACTATATAAAGCAGAAAAAATAGTGGACTTAAGTTTGCTAAAATGCGCTGTTGATAATACTGCATGATAACATGGATGCATGATCACTGCTTACACAGCGTGACCAAAACTGGTGAGTAGGATACACTGCAGTAGGAATGTAATAAAAACGGCGACGTAAAATTTTCATAAATACCTTTGAAAATTTATGTAGTTTATTGTGTATAGCTGTTGTGATACCAATTGAGGGTATGATTAGTGTTATGGAGCATTGCCACCACCAACATCATCACCAAAAAGCCATTTTTGCAGAAGGGAACCAGAAGAAAATGGAAAGAAAGAGAGAGAAAAATGAATAATAATAAAAATTGTTTTGAGAATATGGATCACGTACGTTCACAGTCTGGTGCTGCTGCTACACATTTATACATTTACGTGCTCATCACCGCCACAGTCATCGTAATATCATGATAATGATATCACCTATTATCAAATTTTTATGTTTGCTGCGCCCTTAATACCATTTCCCTTTTCCCGTGATGCTACCAAAAGTATGTCTGCCTGGTTATTGCTTTTTGCAATAAATGTGATACGAGGACAAGAAAAGAAGCATCACAACAGGTACGACACGAAATATATTAGAGCAATTTTCTTTTTTTGGAGCAGGCCAGGCCGAGATAAAAGCAGAAGAAGGGAACGAAATCTAATTTTTATGCTTTGGGAAATTACCACTCTTCGTTCTTATAATAGGATTCTCTAATTTGGTTTTTCAGAATGTAAACTTCAATGCGACAGCGGAGATGAATGGTTTCGTGTAGCTTGTAAAAAGCATGGAGTTTTTTAAGATTACAAGATGACGTTGGTCCGTGCTAAACTTGATTAGTTTATGCCGAAAACCACAGACAGCCAGATTATTTCAGAATGTCCCAAAGCGTTTCTCTAAAAAACATTTATGAGTCGGTTGAGGAAAAAATGTAAAACTGAGCCATTAGGCAAATATGTCATTAATATAATTTGTCGAGACTGACGTAGAAGATCTAAAACAAAGAACTAAACGTTATTCTGAAGAACCTAGTAATCCAAATGCTATGCTTCTTAATTCTAACAAATGAAAAAATACATATGAACACAAATGAATTTTTTACCTTATGAATCAATTCCAATCAACAACTGCGTAAGAGTTACGTACAATCATTGCGTTTAGAGAGTTTCAATAATATCACATTCTTTATTGATTTTTATTGTATTGTAAAATTGTAATTGTAAATATGGGTATGAAATGCTAATTAATTGTTTAGTAATGTTTTATATGAGGACGGAAGATCATCAAGTTTAAAATAGTAGCACATTTCATAACACTAATTGTCTCAAATAGCACAAATTTAAATCGAGCACACCAATATGTCGTCATCAAAAAAATTTTTATTGAAATAATTGAATTTTCAATATTTTTTATTTGGATTGATCAACCACAGCACAATGAAAAAACTTTTACTGATTCAATTTAATATTATGAAAATTGCTCACACGCCTAGGCCTAATGCAACTTATCTAATTTAAAGACAATAAATTTTATTAAGAAAACATTCACTCTTTCTTATCCCCATTGTTCATTGCTCCCCAACAAACGCTTACTACCAACAAATGCATATTGCATTGTATGCAATACCAGTATTCATGCAATCCATTATTACCTAACTTGAAAATGAACATTGAACATCCGTTCGCAGAGCTTTCAATATTCATTAGTGCAGCAGCAATGCAAATGTGCGACCTGCATCAATAGGTAGTTTTTATGGAATTTTATTTTTCTTACCTTTCAGCGTTTCGCCATCAACACTTCGTTAAAGGCAATTTCAAGGAGGAAATGACGAATTCGTCTTTATTATTCAGCGTTTGACTTGAAATTGATCATATGAAAATTTGAGGATTTCATAAATGCATAGACTTGTTATGATATGTAAAAATGCTTTGATGATAGGTGTACCACTTTTTCAATTTATCTAGTTGTTAAAAATATAAAAATGATTTCTTAACCTGACAAGCACAGATAAATGCTAAATTAAACAGTGCAATGAAAAACTAGAAATTTTAGGACTTCAAACGCTATTTTGGTGAAATTCGCTATTGGACTTTTACGATAAGCTCCGTCAACTACGACCGAACAATCGCGTCTCCTCTAGTTCGGTCGTATTTAGAACAGTTCTGGAAGATCCACAATTCGATGTCTCTTCTAAATCATCATGTGTTGGACTCAAGGGATTTGCGCCTGGCATCATTGCAAAAATCACAGACTCTCCATGGGACGAAGAATTATAATCGGCTTCTTGTCTGCGTCTATAATTACCACGAGCGTTCCTGGCGGCATCCCTCAGTTCAGCATTGTTAGCACTTGTTCCGTTATTATTACAAGCGTCCATTTCTTCTTCGCTGAGTTGGACACTGTGATTAAATGCAACCATAAAATGACTTCCTTTTGGAAACGCTTCTGTGGATGGCAAAGATGCCGTGTTGGCATCCGCTGAGGTTTTGTCAAGGCCAATGACAAAATGCCTTAAAGTAAAGAGAATTGCACTATGTACTGCGTTTGTTTGAAACACAAAATAATATGTTCTGCGATAACAAAGAAATGGAGATGCATTTCAAACATGAGATAACAAGTTAATACCTACTTTTACGTAACTAACAAAACAAATAAGCTCAGATAAAGAACTCGACTGTTTACACATTTGTATGTGCAAGTGTATATTTATTTCCACGTTACCTGCTTCCGTCTGCAACTGCAACTCGTCGATCTCTTCGTAAAAAACGACGGAAGTGGAATAATTTTGTCACTCCCATTTTTATCGTTCACAGCACAACTGGTCGTAAAAATCTTTTGAAAAATGACGCTACTCCGTTTCACAGCTTACTTTTTTCCTGATTTATTACAACCTCTTATTGACACATTATGACATACATAAGTCTGTAGAAAACTCTGAAAAGTATAGGTCAACAATTGCATACTGTTTAAAGCTCTGCTGGTCATATAATATTGCTCAACGGAACAACGAGCAACAGAAGCTTATGGAACAGGGAAGGGAACCCCTCGAGGATATTTTACTGACTGAAAAGCATTTTCTGCTTATTTTGGCTCTCCAGTTTACAGACAGCGTGAAAGATGCTGCGGAGGTGCACAGAAGCGCTAAAGTTATAGTCATAACCAACCAACTCAGCATTATTCCCATAATCATTGTCGGATTACCCATCTTCTTATATTGTTACCACCAGTGAGTGAGTTTGGTAAATCTTTTTTACTGCTCTTTTTCTGCGTTTTTGCTATTTGTTCCGCTCAATGACTTGAAGGGATCACACCCAGAAATAATATTTCAAGTAACAATAAACCATTTTGAATGGTTCATGTTCATGCCTTGTTCAGGACTACTACACTGCATTGTTCCTAAAATATCTTTTAAAATGCCACAAAAAATCGCAAACAAGTATTGCATGTTGAGAATCATAAAGATACAGAATGCATGATGGATTGGAGCGGAGCGAGTTGGAGCAACACCTTTTAATTTCTTGTCCGCAGTAGCAAACGGAGAAGAAAACGCCCACAACATATTTATTACATGCAAGCCATTTTCGTACTTTAGTTTAGGATATACACGCAATTTATGATAAAAACTGTGAATAAATATTTACAAAATCGCATTACCCTTTGTTTACAGAAAATGATGCCCCAAACGGGGAATCCTTCAAGGGAAAAATATTTGCAATATTTCTACTGGGCCATAAAACCAATATATGTACTATTTCTACGAAACAAAAGCACTTTTGAGATGTTTTAAGTACAAAGAATACGAAACTGCATTAGCATAAATAATTGCTACCCAAAAGGATGATGATGTAGTAGAATCTTTTCTAAAAAGTATGCATGCAGCTTCCTTTAGGTATGCTCACACTCTTGACATTGGCAATGCTGTCGTCTTGTGGCTTTCGTGATTTTCTGGTTGGGGTTTCTTTCCGCTGCTGGACAGAGTAATTGCCGTTGTCATCCACGCAAACCGAAAATTGGCAGAATTATAATAGTCTCATCTGTTGTGAAATTGGATGTGTACCTAAAAAGAATCAGCAAGACACTAAGGATATGCTTATTGTTGTTCATGACAGGTATCGTTAAACTGAACTGGAATTTTACCGAATTCATTGAACAAAAACAAACTACTCATACACCTGGGCATAATTTTATGATCTTCATTCATGATTACATAAACGCGTTTAATGATAAATGAATGGAAATGGGAAAGTTGTATGGAATGAATTTTAGAAAATCACGCTTGCTTGCTTAGCTGCTTCGAATGATTACAAAAATAAAACCCCAAATATCGCCGCTTCTCTTTTTTACGTCACAGAGTGTTCGGAGCTCAGTTTGTCGGGGGTTGCGATGCACTTAACACTTAAAAGAATAGCTACTTTTTTCCGTTTTACAAATCAACTTTAATAACCAAAATGCTCAAAAACCTTAGCGTAACAAAGTAGATGAGCTAACAATTTGATACTTTATACAAATGATTTGATACAAGATTTAATATCGCTACTTTACATTTGATACTTGAGACTTTTACTAACTACGAGGCGACGAGCAGCAAGAGAGACGCTGACACTGGGTTGACACTTCCTTATATACCCCAAATTCTCCTCTTCTCTTGACCTCTTGACCTTTTTGACGAAACGTGCCGTCAACTGCACTTTGGCATAAACAAACATATTTCCTTAGCGACTATACTTATGCTACGGTACAAACGCTTTTACTACAGCTACACTTTTACAATTATTTGATACAAATACACAAAAAATGCTTTTACTAAAATCTATGGAGTCTTCACAGGCTCCAACAAACCCCTCCCAGTGATTTCGCTAACCGGAATCACTATTGTTCCATCCTGGGATCCTGTAGAGCGTTGCAACAGATCGTCGAAGCACTCCACTAGCAGTCTTTACTTCCACCATACGAATTTTTCCATCCTTTCCAGGAAACAATCGCTGCACTACTCCCTTTGTCCACTCATTCCTCAGCTGGTTAGCATCTGGAACAAACACCAACTCCCCTACAACAATCTCCGGTGTGTCCTTGTTCCACTTAGACCTCAGCGCCAAAGATGGTAAATACTCCTTCAGCCACCGACTCCAGAAGTGATTCGCCAGAACTTGACTATGCCTCCAACGTTTCCGGAAGCACAGGTTACTGTCGTCACAGAGTCCAGGCGGCTGTTGGATACTGGTCGTCCCCATAAGGAAACAGTTAGGCGTTAAAGACGCAGGGTCATCCTTGTCATTTGATACACCCGTCAACGGTCGGCTGTTGACAGATGCTTCAGCTTCGGCTAGCACGGTGAGTAGTACTTGGTCGCTCAGAGTCCTATTCTTCAGTATGGTGGTCATCGCTGTCTTAACCGATCGCACAAGACGCTCCCAGGCTCCTCCAAAGTGTGGTGATCCAGGTGGAATGAACTTCCAGATGATCCCACGTGTCGCTAATTTATCTTCAATTTTTTCGGTGTCCATCTCCCGCAAGGCTTTCTTCATCTCGGCGTCAGCTCCACGAAAGTTTGTTCCGTTATCGCTCCAAATTTCCTCCGGATTCCCTCGTCGACAAATGAACCGATGCAATGCCATCATGAAGTCATCAGTAGAAAGCGAGTATGACATTTCCAAATGTACAGCTCGTGTGCTGAGACATGTGAACAAAGCGCCATACCTCTTCTCGTGCTTTCTTCCATTGACAACCTCCATAGGTCCGAAATAGTCAACTCCAACAAAAGTAAACGGTCGACTCGGCATTTTCACTCTAACTTCCGGCAGCGGCGCCATCCTTGGTGGTATCTTCTTGGCATTCCCCATTTTGCACTCCAAGCAGTCTCTGGCAATCTTCTTAACAGCTGACTTTGCTCCCACAATCCAAAATCGCTGACGCAGCTCATTCAGAACTGTATCAATTCCCTTGTGCAAGTTAATCTTATGATACCACTCCATCAACAGCTTGGTCCAATGATGCTTTGCAGGCAGAATTGGTGGGTACTTTGTCGCTAACGTAAGATTTGGAGAGTTCACCAAACGGCTGTCCACACAAATAAGTCCATCGATGATCTTCGGGGATAAACCGCTCAGAGTTGATGACTTGTTAACTCCTTTCCCTCGCTGAACATCCTCCAGCTCTTCTTCATAAGTTGTTTCCTGAATCCAAGTTATCCAAAACTTGATTGCGTCTTGGATCTCAGGAACTGTCAAAAAATTCTTATTTCTTTTCATATTTCCGGTCCGCTTGGTACGCATATTGTTCACTGCCCGCAAAAACCAGCACGTAACACGAATAAGCCGCATCCAACTACTGAAATTCTCTACTTGTATCAAATCGGAAACTTCAACTACGACCATGCAGCTCGTTTTCTTGACTTCAAGGTCCTCTTCTGAAGCTTGTATCAAATCCGCCTCGGCTGGCCATTGACATGCAGGCTCCCAGAGAAAAGCAGGTCCTCTAAACCACCTCGAACTTGGACTTAGTTCGGCTTCCTCGACGTCTCTTGTCCCATCATCAGCCACATTCTCAGCTGTTGGCACCCATCTCCACTGTGACTTTTCTGTTAGATCCAGAATCTCTCCAATCCGGTGAGCGACGTAAACTTTGAATCTTAAAGGATCCTCAGCTCGTATCCAGCACAGCACATTCCTGGAATCGCTCCATAAAACAGTCTTACTGATTTTGATGTCCAGTCCTTCTTTTACAAACTTAGACATCCTTGCTCCGATTAACGCTGCTTCTAACTCCAGTCTGGGAATTGATACAGCCCGGATTGGAGTGACTCTAGTCTTTGTTAGCACCAGATTTACGTTTATGACGCCGCCCCTCCCAGTGACACGAAGATAGGCGGTGGCACAATAGGCTTGCTGGCTTGCATCACACAGAATATGTAGCTGAACATCTTCGCTATTTGATACAGCTGGCGCGTAGCATCGTGGAATAACAACTTCGGATATTTTCTTAACTTGCTCAAGGAAACTGGTCCACTTTGGCTGATGCTCCATCCTCATCTGCTCATCCCAGCCAATAGAACTCCTCCAGATGTCCTGCAGCAAGATTCTTCCCCTGACTGTCAAATGTCCTATAAATCCCAGCGGATCAAATAAGCTCATGATAAGCTTTAGGAGTTCCCGTTTCGTAGGAACTTTTTCTCCAGAAATGATACGCGAGTCTACTCTGCTAAACTTTGTCTGGAACTTGAACACATCTTTCTTCGGGTCCCAGTGAAGTCCCAAAACTCGCTCTAACTTGTCTTCTTTTACGTCTTTTGTCAGATCAGCTGATTGTTCCCCTGGTGCTACGACTTTCAAAACGTCTTCATCGTTGCACAACCAACCACGAATCTCAAAACCTCCTCGACGATGGATATCCCGGACTTGCATGATCTTTATGATGGCTTCCTCAGGCGTCGAACAGCTATCTAAGTAGTCATCTACATAGTGACGGTTGACAATCGCATCTACCGCTTCTGGGAATTCCGCTCGATAATCCGTTGCGTTCCGGTTCTTTATCCACTGAGCTTGGAAGGGAGAACTCACAGCACCAAAGATCATGACGTCCATTTGATACACGTCCGGAGTACGGCTCCGGTCTCTTCCCCTCCACAAGAAACGTAGAGCTGCTACGTCTTCTTGTCTGATTTTGGCCATATGGAACATGTCTCTGATGTCCCCAGAAAAAGCTATTTCTCGCTGCCTAAACTGCATCAGCACATTCAGGAGAGGCGCCATCAAGTCAGGACCCTGAAGAAGAGCGTCGTTAAGACTTGTCCCGTTGATCTTCGCAGCACAATCGAAGACCATCCTCAGCTTTCCCGGCTTGTTGGGGTTTGTCCGTCCAAAATGAGGGAGGTACCACGTCCTGTCATTTTTCACAGCCAATTCTTCATCGCTAAGTTTATGGCAAAACTTTTTCTCCACGTATTCTTCTATTTTGATTTGATACATTGTCGCCAGCTCCTCATCCTTGTCCATTTTCTTTTCCAGGATGCGCAGTCTTGCAAAAGCCGATTGGTAGCTTTCTGGCAGTATCAAATCATCCATTTTCCACAGCATCGGTGCTTCCCAGCAGTCTTCATTTTCCGCTGCCGCCAGTTCCTCACAGCAGGCTTCTGGACCTAACGCTATCAATATCTTTCCCATATTATAAAAAATCCCAATAACACTCTCAACCTTCTACATAATCCATACCCACTTTACATAACTAAAACATACACTCACTCACTTATCACCCCACTCCATCTATCAAAATCCAATCTCTTCCTTAATCCAAAAACACCCTCTTCAAACCAATCCCCTTTAAATACATCCCTCCTCTTATTCTAATCTCTTAAAAAACCACCAAAACAAACTCTAAACACTTTTAACATCACATCCACTAAACACATCCTCCCCCCCCCCCCCCCCCCCCCCCCCCCCCCCCCCCCCCCCCCCATTCAAAAAAAACAAAAAAAAACCAACTCATCAATTCTACTCAAATCAATACCATCCTTCTAAATCACTAAATCTATTATACACAATTAACAATCTATTAACTCATTCATATTCTATCATATTATAATCCCTTAAAACATATTACACCTAATTACACCCCCCTCATCAAACTCTTCAGATTAACTCACTCCGAATTTTTCAAGGACACCAACACTAGGCAGTTTATCTGTCCTTTACATCTTCATTTTAATCCAATCCCCCCCCCCCTCATCCTTACTATCCTTTCTGTGGGTATAGTTATCCATCCAATCATATGGTACTCGCGAACCTTTCTTCTCACATTGTCGGAACGCTTACCACATCCAAGTAGCATTAACAATAACTCCTTCTTAGGTCCGACCATCCCCCCCTTTCACTCATCTTTTTTTTTTTTTTTTTTTATAATCCAACTACTTTGTCCTACATATATCTAATCTTCTACAAATTTTATAACAAAAAAATTTATATTATAACTCCACACCATCTAACACTTCTAATATTATATATTATACCACAAAAATCATAAAAAACAACAACCTCCCATACACGGTGTCGCCTTTTCTCCTTCTTTTAGGTTTGTCTCCTCCTGATTCCCCTCCATTTTTGCCTTGTCGCTCGAAGGTAATAGCGTGGACGTTCCTGGTGTCAGATTGCCATCGTCATCTCACTATCGTGCCAATACTATTTATTTTATAATATTCTCTTTAAAAAGTTTTACCAAAAAATTTTTATAACTAAAAAAATTTTTTCTAAAATTTAAAAAAATATAAAAAAATATTATTTTAAGGAGCTGGAACATAGTCTTCCGTACCGATTGCCCCTTAGTAAGCAGTTGAAACACACGGCCGTTTTTCTCTTCACCAAATCCACTCTCAGTCCTTCACGGCCATTTTCTTAAATTTCTTATATATATCTTACTTAGCCCAAATGACTCCAGAGGTGAAGTTCCTTGCACCCAATTGGACACCTAGACTGTCAGTCAACCATAACATGCACTGCATCTCTTGTTTTTCTTCTTTCACCCCCAAATACTCAACATCTTAACCCAACCCCCAAACCTCATATATAACATACTCCTTCACTCCCCTAAAATTCTCAATCCTCCTCCATTTACAAATAACTACTTCCAACCTCTAATCCTCCTCATAACTACCCCCCACACTCCCATCCCACCACTCCTTTTCCCCCACCCCCTTCCACCCCCCCCCCCCCCCCCCCCCCCCCCCCCCCCCCCCCCCCCCCCCCCCCCCCCCCCCCCCCCCCCCCCCTTGCAAGCTACTTTGTAAAACTTCCTCCAGCAGCTGTGGGTTATTCAGATTACAGCGCGCTAATACCAGTGATTTTGCTGTTGCACAAAGATTCTTTGCACTGCCCCCAATGCGAGATAGTCCAGGGCCCCCCCCCCCCCCCCTATCGCCTGAAATGCTTCCCCTGTCCACCCAAGTGTCATGCACATTACTTCCGCCTATTTTCAATCGCATCTCTTCTAATTCAATGTTGTCCGGGCGTTCCAAATCTTTTCTCCAAGACGAGTCCAGTATCAAATTGAGATTGCCCTACCTGAATTACTACATTGCAGAGCCCAGCCGACTCCTTAGCCTTTCACCCTTCACGGCATCGCTGCAATACTCACAACATTTTCATCACTTCAGGAAATAACCACCTGTAGCGCCGTCAGCAAGACTTGGAATCTCGCGAGATGAGATGCACGTCGCGCACATTCATTCGGGTTTCCTTGCGAAGTCCGGCAGGTCCTTCCCACACAAACTTGTCGCTTGCCACGAAGTTTTTTCATTCCATCAGCTAGCGTGACTGCTTGTAGAGGTCTGAGGGTAAAACACAAACAACAAACAAAAAAACACAACACCAAATTCTCCCCCCCCCCCCCCTCCCTCTTGTAGTACTCTTCCTGGCGTTACTGCAATAGAGTCGGCCTTTCAAACTTGAAGCTGTCCTTTTCTTTCTCCATGTCCTCTAGCTCCTCATTCCTTGCGGTGTGAACACTTGCCTTTAGAAGATTAAACTTGGAACAGTGCGTGCGGATTTGGAAGCGGTCTGCCGATTGGCGCCTGTGCGACCAGACGTCCTTTCTTCCGTCCCCCCCCCCCCCCCACACCCCCCCCCCCCCCCCGGTTTGCCCCTGCTTGAGTTTTCTACGTTTTTCGTTCCTTGCCAAATTCCGACTTTAGCCCTTCTCGTAGCCCATGCTATGATCTACGTCCTAGACTTCCCCGACGCAGGTTGTTATTTCGAGGGACGCTGCGATCTTGATCTTGGATGTTGGTTCTTCTTCACTCTTCTTCTTCACAGATCCATCCAAAAGCGCGCTCCGTCGACCTGCAGCTCCAATTAGCCGCCTTACTGAGTCCTTTAGACGCTACCATCTTCATGCCATATGACCTATCTCTTGTTCAACTACTTATCTGTCGCCTCCTGTTCTTCGAACGGCTACGACTAGTTCTCTTTCTTCTTTCTCAAGCATCAATCTGCCTCTCGCATCGTTCGTTGATAGGTGACTCTGCATGTTGCGCTGTAGATTTGCATACGTGACTCCTCCTCGCTGAGTGACTGAACCTTTGGGAGTATGCTGCTGGCTGTCTCTCCACCACATGAAGCGCCTCGGCGATTCACAGCGAGGATCTTCGCGATTAGCTCGCCTTGCTGTTTGATTTTCTACCTTCCTCCAGCGTACCCTGCCCAGGCCACAGCCTGCTTTTTGTCCTTGTTGCTTGTTGAGCCATATCATTCTGGTTCATCAGCGCGGCCATTTATCGCTTATCATGAGCCTGGCCCTTCCAAAGTGCTAATTCTGTCGTTTTAACCTCTTGTTTTTTCGAAGGGACCATATTGTTCGGAGCTCAGTTTGTCGGTGTACGGTTGCGATGCCACTTAACACTTAAATAGAATGAGCTACTTTTTTCCGTTTTTACAAAATCAACTTTAACTAACCCCCCCCCAACCTCGCTCCCAAAAACCGTAAGCGTAACAAATGTAGTATGAGCTAAACAATTTGTATAACTTTATACAAATGATTT
>CM056168.1:5610359-5747845 GCA_029691765.1 Entomobrya proxima
ACACGTGTTAATCATAATTTTTTCAGTGTGAAAACTGTCAACTTTTGTGTGGCAGCACTGGGGATTTTCTATACGTTTTCAATCCGGAAAGAGCTTCCGTGTCATCAAACTCCTTTTCCTTTGGCTGCCATTCTCCAAACGGATCATGAAATCGTCGTTCTCGTCCTGTCTGTACGTAAGAACTGGATTTCTTGGTACTTGCCTTTTTAGGCTTGATGAACAGTTGATTAACTGCCCCGTCTGCAGTTGAAGTAGCAACAGCAGCCTCCTTCTCTTTACTTGAGTAATGATGCACGTCATCTATTTCCCTGTAAAAGGTGCAAACAATGCAGTTTGAAATTGCCCAGCTTGAAAAGTGCAGGTAATTAATTTTATAGGGGCTCTTTTCTAAATGGCCATTTATCACCATTAAGCATACATACCTTGTTGAGATAACCCTTGTCCGACTATTGACACTTTTCACTTCTTCGTCTTGCTGAGATTCTACATCGTAGTCGTCGTCGTCGTCTGTACTTTTGCACATGCATGTCCACACAAGCCATGCTGCAAGAAGGGAAAGCACCACCACAACACCCAGCCCAATCAAATGTTCAATTTCCATGTTGAGTGGCTAATGATTTTTGCTGGTGCTCCAGGAGTCAACTTTTAAATCAAATTATTTTTCATCGAAAAACTAGTTGACAGTTTACATACGGTCTTAACTTATAGACTGGTTCCAATGAATCTTTATCTGGAAAATGAGAAACCACATATTTCTTGCCAGGTTTTTATTGAGACAGTATCAATATTCAATCCTTTTTTATGTTTCTACACCTCTGACCACACACTGCAACAAATTTTTGTCTGCTTGTTGCTGCTTGAAGAAATATGAAAAACGAAATGTCAGAACAAGACAACTCAATTAAGCCAATTTTCATCTTCATTCAGCAGCTATAAAATAACCAGCACTACACTGAGCGAAATCCATGACCTGGAGCAAGGTCTTTTTAACAGTAATTTCCAACTTTAGCTGCGATTCGTATGCGCACCCGTGTACAATTACATTTCTTCCATGACACATTTTACAATGTGTGCACTCTCGATTTACACATTCCGCAGGGTACTGACAAGAGAACGTTTACTAATATATAACTCGTGTATAATTTACAGAGTAAACTAATGTCAATGCTAGCTGCTAACTTGAAAACTTGAACCAACGTTACATTTACTTGTGAATCAACAAGCAAAACAAAAAGCTCGTGCTCTGTAAACTCAACTGAAATGAATGAGGATCATTCAACATTCAACTTTGGAGTCCAAAGTTTGGTTGGACTATTTGTATGTTGTAATACAGAGCACGCTGTTTAGAATTGAATAGCAAATGAAATATGACTAATAAAAAATAAAACATGGTAATCATGTAGTAGAAAGTAAGCTTGCCGAAATTTGGCAAATTGACAACATATTCGTTAATTTGGTCAAAAACTGACCTATAATCATGTGTCGCATGCCATAGGTCACTCAAGGAACTTAAAAATCCGTCATGACCTTTGACCTTACAGGTCGAATTTAAAAATTCGGGCTTCGTGGTGCACAGGTTCCAGTGACCAGAAACCTTTCTACGTTAACAGAATTCCAAAAAAAATTCACTGGAATAGTGATATGGCGGTCACAAAACTTGACCTTTGAATAACGGTCAGACGATTTCGAATTTTGGAAAACTGACAAAAGATTCGTTAATTTGGTCAAAAACTGACTTATAATCATGTGTAGCATGCCATAAGTCACTTAAGGAACTTAAAAATCCGCCGTGACCTTTGACCTTACAGGTCGAATTTAAAAATTCGGGCTTCGTGGTGCACAGGTTCCAGTGACCAGAAACCTTTCTACGTTAACAGAATTCCAAAAAAAATTCACTGGAATAGTGATATGGCGGTCACAAAACTTGACCTTTGAATAACGGTCAAACGATTTCGAATTTTGGAAAACTGACAACATATTCGTTAATTTGGTCAAAAACTGACCTATAATCATGTGTCGCATGCCATAAGTCACTTAAGGAACTTAATAATCCGCCGTGACCTTTGACCTTAGAGGTCGAATTTTAAAAATCGGGCTCCGTCCTGCACAGGTTCCAGTGACCAGAAACCTTTGTGCGTTAACAGAATTCCAAAAATTTATTACTGGACTACCGATATGGCGGTCACAAAACTTGACCTTTGAATAACGGTCAGACGATTTCGAATTTTGGAAAACTGACAACATATTCGTTAATTTGGTCAAAAACTGACCTATAATCATGTGTCGCATGCCATAGATAACTCAAGGAACATTAAAATTCGTCGTGACCTTTGACCTTAGAGGTCGAATTTCAAAAATCGCTCTCGTCATTTTCGTCTCCTAATGACCAAAAACCTTTGTGCGAAAACGGAAAGCGGAAATTCAATTTGGTGTTAGAGATATGGTGTCCACAAAAAAACAACTCAGGCAATATTAGTAGTAAGACAAGCTTACTAATAATAAACTGGATTCTGGCGAGCAGTTGACCAACCAACAGTCTCCATTTATTCCGATGGATGACCCATCCTACGAAATTTGCAAACAAAGTAGGAGGAGATTTTATTGCTGACTTACAGAGGAGATGAGGACCATACTAACTCAAAGTCCTGGTTTTTCAACAATTCTTATAGAGATGAATCTATATAATTACGTGCTCTGTTGGTAAACTGCTGCCAACTAAATTATAATGATTAACAGAAATTGGTTGAATGCGAAATTAGTTTTTTGTTTGGTTTCGCGTTAAATGAATTTGCTAATTTAGCAATGCTAAACTGACTAAACTACAAATAACACATTGCTAAATTGCTGATAGAGAAAGAGGGATTGTGACGATTTCTGCTAGTGTTGCTCCTGCTGCTGCTGCGACGTAAAACAAAGTTTGCATGATTGATTTTGCATGCTGGCTGGTTTTCCAATGATAACGACAATGTATTTATTCGTGTTACTCAAAACAGTAAAGCACATTCACAGACAAGTTTTTTTTAGATTATGTAGATTTTCAAAGCAAAAAAATGCGACGCTGCTCCGCTGCTCCTCATCCAAAGAAACGACGAAGAATGACTGTGCTCATGTTACTGGCAGTCCGTGAACAATAATGGGTGCGCGAAAAAAAGTGCAAGTCTCCAATGGAATAATTATGATCATGGGAATAATGTCTATAAGGATCATATTATTGCCGCACTAACATCATTTGCATAGTTATATAACTAGACGAATAGATCCAATAGATGTTTTCAGTATAAATGGAAAGTGATAGAGCTACTAGACTACTCCAGCTTTTCCACTTTATCCTTCCTTGCTTGCAGTTGTTGCCTCTACGCAAACGCAGCAGAACAGGCTTGCAGAATATATTAGCAACAGGGCAACGGGGAGATTTGCAGAGATTGTTTTTGCCAAGATGTGTCGCTCGTCATGAGTTGCTGTTTCACTGAAGGATTCAAATTGAAGCTTAAAGGGATGATGATGATGATGAATACACAAGAAAACTACAAAGCTGGTTCATTATAATAGCAAAACTTGAATGATTCTTTTTAATGAAGGTAGGTACATGAAAAACTGTCCCAGTTGAAATGTTTGTGAGTATGGCTGTGAATATAATGCCTGGTAAGATATTATTAACAGACAGCTTACATAAAAAATGTGCTAATGCCAATGTTGCTGACAAACGTGAGTTCTACTCGGAGGGATCGTGCTTTTCTGGAGAAAAAAAAATCACGTTGTCCTATAGCTTGTTAGTCTTGCTATTGTGATTACTTGTGCCGTGCTTCTGCTGGTGGAAGCTGGAACGTTATAAAAAATGAAATGGATTGAATTAGTATAAGATGGATGGAAAAAGTCAAGTTAATCTAAAAAGTCAAGTCAGCTGGCGCCATGCGGGGAGAAGACCCAGACTCTGTTTACTCAAACGAGCATGAACGCTGATTATATTAATCTTTAATCTCTCTTTATGCCTATAAGTTATCGTCACATAGTCTAGTACATAGCGTTGTGCTCAATTTGTTTATAGGTGATTATTGTATCGGGATATAAAATGTTCATATCTATTCTATGCTTCTTTATATTTGAATGTTCCATTTTTTACTATTCCTCTCATTTTCATAATATGACATGTTCTTGCATGAATACATACAATTTTATGTTTTACACAACATTCGGTTCTTTACAGCTTTTACACAATTCAAAGAATGACACCATTGTATGCACATTAAAATCTACACCTTTTTTGTTATATAATAGTAGGCGATAATAGGGATGTTAATGGAAAGATCATAGCAATATAAAAATGAAGGTTGGTTTTGGCAGATAATAAAATGTGAATATGAAGAATTGCGAGGAATATTTGTTATGTGACCGATGGGCGAGCAGCTGCATAGCGTTACTTACATAGACAAAGAGAATGACTTTTTATGATTACATTACAATGCATTTTAAAAACTACTGAAATACAACTCGAAGAATGTTTTTAAAATTTGTACTTTGTACCTGGCTTTGTATGCATAATATTAGAATGTTAATATATAATGCTTATTACATAAAACTTCCCAGAAAAGAAATCAAACCCGTTAATATATACGTTATTAATGCAATTTCGGATTCGCCATGCGAATCTATAAGCTAAAAACCTATAGCCTAAAAACATATAATCTCAAACATCCTCGACGATAAACAACCTTTGGATAAAAACATATACCCAAAAACGTATAATTTTACTAGAATTTACATTTTCAGACAAATGATCAGCATTCATTTTTACTTTATTTTAATGTTTCAATGACTTTTAAAACTGCCATAGTTAGCGCTTGTGCCGCAACAATGAAGAATATGCAATGAACTGAGCTAATCCTATGTACCAGTTTGATTATATGATAGAATTCTGCATTTTTTATTCTGCAAGTTTCTGCAATAATGATTTCAGTTACATTTTACGAAAAACACAAAATCAAGCAAGGCATGATCATGTTCGTGTTGCCCACCTTAAAGGCTGGTAAACCCGACGAAGCAAACCAAATCAGTGTTCACCTACTTGTCCAATGGTGAATACTCGTTTGACGAGCGTTTTGTTACTAGTACACCAAATAGAGATAAAAGTTCTTCAAATGCTTCTATTGTTACTTATCATTTTAATTGCTAACTACAGAACTTTTGTTTTTATTTCAAATATTTTATTGCATATTAGCTTAATATGTCCACCATGTAAATTTCCTTAAATGCCAACATGTAAATAAGAAGGTAGGGCATAGGGTTTTTGTTTCTAGGCTAAGCAAAACATGGTAATTGAACAGCTTACAGAATTCCTATTGAAACTTGTAAGAAGTAGTTTTAAATATGAACAGTTTACAGGTAGGCTTGAAAAAATGAAATGTTCGAATTGCCCAATTGGAAAACAGTACAAGAAATGCAGAATTTAAACAGATTTCAAGTATTTAATTCTTCGTTAGAAACTCAATTGCTAATGCTGTATATTATAACAGGCAATTTGGATTTCTTTTAGTTATATTACATTACATTTACCTGATATACCCGATTGTTTTTAAATTTTCGATAATAAACTCCTAATAGTCGAGGAATGTCATAAACATTTGCTTCAGAAAACTTGGTTCAGCCAAATGAGCTTGTTTAAATCTTTTGTGTTGAGGTACTTTCAAGAAAACTGGAAATCCATGATATATGAAGGTGTAGATGTAACTGAATGCAGTACGACTTCTCGATACACCGTTTTAGCTAATTCCATGTTGTCTTAAAACATGTTATGAAAAAACAATAATGCTAAATTTGAATGCTTTGTTTCAAAATACTACTTAATATTCATAAAATGGTTGTAAATTTTATGTTAATATGTTTATATTGCATCTAAAATTTAACACATTTGCATTAAATACAAGAAAATCGCATAGAAAAAATTATACGTATATTATATGAGTGTATATGTTTTTAGGAAAACGGTGTTTTTCGTCGAGGATGTTTGAGATTATATGTTTTTAGGCTATACGTTCCTGGCTTATAAATTCACAGACCTAACCGCAATTTCGTACAGTTCATTATTAAAAAGTAAAATTCATTTTATGGGGGAACCCCATATATACAAGTACAGCCGCATATTGCTTCAACTTTGCTTTTTCATTAAGCGAAAAAAGTTGCAGAAATTGGTGATTATCATTATTTTACCACTATAAACAAGACCAGAACAACCAAATGTTGAATGATTCTGGCCTGGATGTTGAAAAAATTGATTATTTTGATGCATATGCATCAAGTGGTTTTTCTTTTGCCTGCAAGCATGGGAGGTTGCGGACATGAAATATGTTTGAACAAAGAAAACAAGTGTTGTCACTTACGCGAGGAGGAGCGTCTTTCATGCATAATGTATTTCGGTAAAGCACAAAGAAGATCATTATTTGTAAAATAGATAATGAATATGGAAAACAGGGTTAATATCTCTAGGGTCATGGAATAGTTGGCCAAAAAAGTGAACAACAAGAACTTGAGATCGGTCAAGTAAAAAATGGAGATGTGCTAGCTGCTTTGTTTTTGAATGTTTTCAATTTGCTTTAAGTTCAATCAGCACACTGAATTAAAAGACAATCGTTCTATCTTGCTTCAGATCCCTAGTTTAATGCGATCATTGAAGAATTTTGTACAGTACCTACGTGCGCAGTCTGGCTTGATAGTACTATTACGCTGTTGCTACATAAAAAATTGGATTAGGACAGAATAATGCGGTTCTACTCGAAATATTTTCCCTTTTTTGAAGTCGTCAGTGGAAGAGAGATAGACATCATCTCATTTGTATCGCATCATCATTGTCAAAACCAAACTGGATTACATCCAGCTTCTACTATCCTCTTCCATTGCAAGCATATACGTGCCTAATGTAACAAACAGCCAACAGAGTAACAACAACCATTTCATTAAACAAATTAATTCTCATTATGAATTTGTCATTTAAATGCATAAGCTTTACATAACGTGTCCTGTTACTAGCTGATCTACTTAATAGGTCATTTTTTGTTTGATGGTTTTGTTATAGTAGATTTGCAAATACAAATATTTGTGTTTTATTCTAGTTAACTAACATTCATTTTTATGTTTCACGAACCGCCTATTTTATCTGCAGAATGGATGCTTTGCTGCCTCTACTGCTTTAAAACATTTTGCCTCCTGTTATTGTCCATTTTACTTGTCTGTCAATCTGTTTTTATTGTCATCATGCTCAAAAAGATGAGTGCATTTTAATGACTAGTGGATAATGGATTAAAATCCAATAATCCAGTAATGGCATTCAAGCCATAACTAGTAAAAAGACAACGATGTCGTATATGGCGAGGGCAAGAAGGATGTACACATGAACCTGAAGCATTTCCTAATAGAAGCTCACGGCGTAGCATCTCAAATGTGTCAGCTTTTCACTTAACTCTGTTCATTATAGTAGTTATCAAATCAACTTTACATCAACTAACTTTGACTACCTCGCTGTGATGATTTATCTTGTCAAGAATTCTAATCTTCTTGGAACTGAAACTTTGATTACATAAACACAAAAGACTTGCACCATGTATCTCGTTGAGATCGTGTTTTGTTTGTTAAGAACGATCTTGCTTCAAATCAAACGATTGTAAGGGAAGATACTACATGGATCCATTAAAAACACAGAACTCAAAAGTTAGCGTTGAAAACCATGAAAATCATACCCTTTTGTATTTGACCTGATGCTCATATATTAAGGCCCTGCACATGCTTGAATATAGTAAACTAAATGTACACGTACACAACCTAGGCTATGTGTCTAATATAAAGACAGCAACCTGTTAGCATATTAGACCCTTCCATGCCTGTAAACCGCACCGTACAGTTTACCAAATCGTAGAATGTTTACGTTAAGGAACGAAAAAGGGTGTATGGTATGTATTGCATTTTATTAAAGGGCCATTAACCTAACTATATGCAGGGACATTTTAGTTATTATGGGTCATGCCGTGGTTTTGGTATAATCCCATGTATACACCAAAAATTTATTATCCATTTGCCTAACTAGCGCATATATATGGTTCGTTCTATCTATTTCAGTTCTCGCTAATTTTTTTGTCCAGCTAACATCAGCTAGTAATTACGATCAGATTTAAAACAAGTTGGTGGGGAAATGGACCTTTATTCGGTGATCATACTTGGTGTTGTATTAGCAAACTATTTTATAACGCCGGAACCAATAAATGGTATAGTAATATTTATTTTCTCATCGGCTTTTTGAACTTTGTAATAATTACTATTTGAAAATTCTTATCTTAATATTTAGAACGACAAACCAACCCATGCGCTTATACTTTGTGTTTTCAAAACACCACATGTATTGCAAAGCCTGATCCCTTCCAGTGTCATCCAGAGCCATATGTGACTGATATAAGGTGTCCAAAGGTACCCATGTGTATTTCAATCGAAAATCAAATGACCTGTACGAGTACTAAAAGAATTCCATTTATGATTAAGATGATTAATGGCTACTCGAAGTCCCATTGTTTCTCTAATTTTTTTATTGTTTTGGTAGATGAAGATACAATTACTAACTGTGGCCTAGGTACGTGCCCATTCGGCTACGAGTGTAGTTGGATAAATGCATTCTGCGTTGATAGACATACTCCATGTCATCCGTTTCTAGCATGTAAACCAGTGCTGTTACAAGTGTTACCCTCGTTCATCAAGTTTTACTTATTTACAATATAGACTTTTAAGTATAATTTTGTAAATTGTATAATGCACTAATGTATTAGTGACTAGATGATAATGGATTGAAATCCAGTAAAAGTTCATTAATAGCTATTAAAAATACAAAATTGTGTTACATGGCAAGAGCAAGCATGCACACCCGAGAACCCAAAGTGTTTCCTAATAGGATCTCACGGCTTAGCATCTCACTTAAGGGGACACAAGACGGGGACGTTGGTTACCGGTCAAAATACATTGAAAATTCCAACTTTGTTTCATTCAACCCTACTAAAAATCATTTCATAGTTGGAGTTTTTGCCTCCCCATGCATCGCTTTGTTAAAAAAAGGATAATGATGATCTAATGATACCAATATCGTTTCTGTAGCTTTCATAGTTTTTAAGATATTGGGTCTGCAATTAAAACGTTACTACCATTGCATTTCATACATTTTTGAAACCGCTTTTTAGAAAAACGGTAGACTTTAATTTTATGATTTTGGTACCGTTAGAAAGAGCAAGCGTTTTTCTACAAAGCTATGTATGCTGAGTGCCACAGCACAAGTACAACTATCTCTCACATTTTTTCTTATGTAAATAGTCATATAAGAAAATGATGGTGATATTGGTTTCCAAATATTTCCAGGTGTGCCAGTCACCAAATGCAATGGTAGTAACGTTATGAATATTTATTAACGCTGTAGCTCCGATTGTATTTATATCGCAATAGGATTTAATGAGAAATTGTTTAAATGAAACTTCGATTGACAACTTGTATGCGCATGTATTCAAGTGTATTGTACAAAGAAACAGAAGAAGAAAAGCTTCCAAAACAGCGAAAACTCCATGCCCGATCAAAAGTTTAAAATAAAATTTAGTTGAACCACACGCCCATTCTCGTGTACGCGTATTTGTATTATTATATTTTTCGTTACATGCTAATTGCTGTCAATAGTATACGACATTTTTTGTCCCTAAAATCTCTAGGTTAGAATGAACTCATAGATCAATCTAATATATTTGTAATTTAAATATGCGACATAAAGAAGTTTCTTTTGAGTTGACTGGAATGCGTTCAACGAATCGATTTGATTGTACTATAAATATCCGGCACACTGAAGCCACTTAAGATGTTTAAAATGTATTTTTGGTGCCTGTAAATAGTCTCGAGTCGACTAAACTTCAAAATTGTATCATTGAATTTCTATTCTATGTGAATACGACAAACTAAAAACTAATTAATTCGTTGACTAACTTAAAACACATTTTTGGAACAGTAAATATTTATACAAACACCATGCTCCAATAATGCGCGTACACGAGAGTGGGCGTGTGGTTTAACTAAATTTTATTTTAAACTTTTGATCGGGCATGGGCTTTTCTTCTTCTGTTTTATTTTACTCTTTTAATAGGTAAAACACATTAAAATTTTAAGTTGTAATAAGTTCAATGTCAAGATTTGCATTCAATGCATACTATCCTTATATAGTGCAGTTTACAGTATATATTTGTTTAAAACTAAACATTTGTTCCAGTGTTCAGAAATCAGAAAAGGCTCTGGAATTCAAACTTGTGTTCTTATCATCTTTCATCTACTTAGTTTTTCTACCCGATACCTAATCAAATCTTATAAGTTAAGAAAATGTGAATAATATAGCAAAACTTGGTTGGAGGGTGCTTCAGTTGAAAAATTGCTAGCCTAAGATAAACAAACGTCATCGTTAGATGAGTGTACTACGAAAAAATGATTAAATATGCATGTACAGGTCGACATATATGCAAAAAACTGGTTTTCAGTCAATTTTTAACGAGAAAAGTAGGTTAAAAATGCAATATTTATGAAATGTTGAACCGATGCCGGATGCGTCACTTGAAAAAATGCCGATTTGTCTTTAGAACCAAATCAAAATTCCTTAACGCTGAAGCACCCTTGCTCCAGGAAGTTTCCGGAGGTGTAACTGATTGCATAACAGTGTTTTTTAAAGCGTCTGTTAGTGTCCGTAAATGCGCATGCTTTTACTCGTTGCTATAACCAAATAGGGGGCAGATCTTCATGCACCCATCTCGTTTTCACTGTAAAAATAGTTATGCTGCAGAAATTGATTGGCATAATGAGACAAACTATTATGTCATTTTATGTTAGTCTGATAAAACACTATTCTAATAATCAAGTTTTAACACTTGACCCTTTCATGGTAGAAATTACTTGGTTTTGTGGAAATGAATGACATTCTTCCTAACCATTATTGTAAAGAAAAGAAGTAACCTGAGTTACTACTGATCCAGGTAATAACAAGTAAAGATTGCTATGGGCCCATAGCAATCTTTACTTGTTATTACCTGGCTACTGATAATATCAGATTACTTTTTCTCCAAGAATTCTAACATCATTAAAAACTTCCTATCCTACATCAATTTGGACATTACTACTTGGAATGGATGTTCATAGTTCACAATACAATAATCTAGTTGCTAGTCTAAAAATAGAATAAATATTTCAGTTTTTCAACCATTTTATTTGTCAACCATTTCAACAAAGATTTCTGCAAAATCTTGCTTTCTGTCATCAGTTTGTGATTTGTGAAACCATAAGCGAAATTCATACGTGTAAAAATGAATCTATTAAAGAAACTCACCTGTTGCTACAAAGCCTAACCACTTATACTTTGCTACAATGAAAAGATAAATAGTTACAGCAATCATTTGCAGAGTACGCTACACTACGTATCAAGCACTTTGTTTGTGATGTCAAATATTATGAGATACTGTTTTTTGTAATAAACTCAACCACGGGGAGTGTCAAGTTTTATTTCGTAGTTATAAAATACTGATAACATTGACTATATACAACTACTTAAGAAAGTCCCAATTTCTTTTTCTTGAGTACTTCTGCTTCTTCCCCAATCCCCTCTTCCTCCTCCTCCTCGGTCGTGGTTTCAACTGGAGCGGACTCTGTTGGGGGTTCAGTTTCAGGAACAATGACAATAACTTCAGATTCAGTTGTTGTGCTTGGTTCAGGTGGTTCAGGGGTCGTTGTGGACTGGATCGGAATGACAATGGAAGGGCGAGTAGCATCTGGAATCCAATACACCTCATCACCAGGAACGTTATTGATGAGAAGGCCGTATGAATTGTATATGCCGTTGAGGGAAGTGTCAGTGTCCAAAATATGCACCTTTTGTGTAGTTTTGATGGGCGTCACCCTTGGCCTTTTTGTTGTCACTTGAGGTTCATCTTCCTTAGGTGGTTTAGGAGGAGATGTTGCTGAAGCATCTCCCGAAGACTCAATTTTTTCCGGGGGTGTGGGAGATGAGGATGGCGAAGGGGGTTCAACTTCTTTTTGTGGGGGAGGCGGAGGCGGTGCCACCGTTGTTGGCTCTACTTTTTGGCTATGGCCGGCATAACTCTCCTCGTTTGTTGAAAAAATGGGTTTCACTTCGGTAAGTTCCGCGGGTTTTTCAGGAGTGTGCGGAGCGGCAGGGGCTAATGTGGGAAGTAAATTTCCAAGGACAAAATTCCCCACTATCGAGCCCTTTAGTTCTGGAGGTAAATTATTTGTGGGAGGCGGAGTAGCAATGTTAAAAATATTTTGTAGACCGAGGTCAATCCAATGCCGAATGACGGTAGCAGCTTGTTTAGGAATTTCTAGAATGCCTTGCTTCCCTTGTGGGGTGTTTTGAAATTGGAGAGTTTCTAACGGTGAAACTGGTAAACTGCTTATCTCAACCTGGAAAATAATATAGAAATTGGAATTGTTTTTTGAGGTTTGTTGTATTGTTAGGTGTAACACGCAAGCTTGTGGTAAAATATACTCACGACAAAGAGACACGAAGATGATAAGAATAAAACTAGATAATATGATACTTTGTTGTGGAAAACTGGATTCGATCCGCGCTTCATATTGAAGCCGTACTACTCCTATGGAGGTTTGTTTTGAGTATTATTCCATCAAAGTGACAGTATTGAACTGCTATTGTGCCATTAGCTAACCACCTCGCTTTCCTATTTATAAAGTAGCATCAACTCCAGATTGCATAAAAGTCACCATTCATCATTGCTTCCTAAGTAATCATCATGATGAAGCAACAGTAAACGTTTGGAAACTTGAAACACTTGTGGTTAACATGCTATGCGAAACAACTTTAGTATGCATTTTAGTTCGTTGTTAGGATGTTCTGGAATTATCTCATTGCCCCAGGGAAAGTACAATGCGAATGTGCAATACATAGTTTTGTGAAATAAACGGCGCATGTGTGCCACTCTCGTATAAATTCACAATATTTATGTACAGATAAAAGTAATAGCTTCATTGTATGAAAAATCAGTTGATTATTCCGAAAGACCTGTTCTGACGCTATTAAATCTCTTTTGTAAGTGACAGCAGTAGCTTACTTTAGATGACAATTTAGAGATGCCAAGTGTTATTAATGTATTCCATCCTACAGTGCGGATTTCTATTATTGTAATACGACGATGATTTCTCAATGATTCCTGTTACTACCTACGTTAAGGAAGTGTATTTCGTTTTGTTTTTTAAAATGAATTGACAGGAGTGGTAGGTGATAACTGACAGTTACTATTCAATCGATATCACCTACAAATAATTATAGAAAAAACAAAAACAAACAAACGAATCAATTAAATATCAAAATAATAAATCGACATCCAAAGGAAGAAAGCACGCCAGGCGCAACTATATTGATTTTATTATAACAGTTTTGTATTTGGAAACTAGAACTACGGTGAAATATTTTATTGTAGGCTGAAATTTTAACAGCATAATCAAATAATTACTTGTTTTTGTTTGTCTAGCAGCTCGACACTAAGCAGCAGCTCTTACCAAGGGTATTCGGGATAACATGAACACATCTTTAATTGTTTATAACAGCTACACGTTTCGTTTGTGTATCTATATGGAAGCGTTTGTTAAAAGCGCAGATTTTGAATTTATGATTCGCCACCTTTTTTGCCCCAATATCATTATTTTTACCCTATTTTAAGGTCTAAGTTCTCCCCACTCTCACTTCCCAAGTTTCCAAAGGTAACTCTTTTGGATTGAGAATCTAATATTTTAGGCAATTACAGACACACTGTTTCATAAAACTTTTGCTAGATGACTTATCAGGGATCACTTATTTCAGATTTATAGCTATTTTCAAATTTTTGTTCACTGTTCTTGCATAATCGGTCGTTTAATTCGCTGTATGTGAATATACAACATCGTGACCTTGTAGGTGACCCCAGTTTGAAACCTTAGTAGATGAACCTGGACTAAGGGGTTTAAAATATGCTCAATACATAGTTAAGCAATAAAAACTACTTTTGGATGCACTTTAAAAGATTGCAACACTCCAGGGCCATTAGCAACACAGATAACCGTATAGTTTTTGCTGAGCTTCAACCGGAGCGCAATTTCTAAAAAGTCAACTTATCTTTGACACTATATTTCTTACGTCTGAGCAATTGTGCTCGCAAAGTTTGATATTCTTATTAAACTAGAGAAAACGTAGATTAAGATAGGCTTGTTTTCTTTGAGTTTGCTGCAAATTTGGGGAAATGCTGTACATCAAAAGAAAAATCACAATTTGAAACCCCTGGAAACTTTTAAATAAAGGAACTTTGGAAAATAAGGTCTGATAGATACGTAAACGCATTGTGACCAGAAAAAAGACGTCAAACGATAAATTTAAAATCTGCTCTTTCAATAAACCCTTGTAAATGTTGAAGTAAGTAGCCGCATAGAAATTTTTATTCAAAATGAAAGAGTTGTGGAAGTCCAGTAGGGTCAAAGAAACCTATTCCAAAAAACAGAACTCAAAAAAGTCGTAAGGGACAGGAGTTATGGCGTTTTTAAGTTTGGCCGCCAGGGGGCGTGTGCTGGGGGAAAATTGGGGCGTCAATAGATGGAGTAGGACCTAAGGAACCTATTCCAGAAAAAAAATTGAAAAAAGTTGTAAGGGACCGGAGTTATGGCGTTTTTAAATTTGGCCGCCAGGGGGCGTGTGCTGGGGAAAAATTGGGGTGTCAATAGATGGAGTAGGACCTAAGGAACCTATTCCAGAAAAAAAAATTGAAAAAAGTTGTAAGGGACCGGAGTTATGGCGTTTTTAAATTTGGCCGCCAGGGGGCGTGTGCTGGGGAAAAATTGGGGTGTCAATAGATGGAGTAGGACCTAAGGAACCTATTCCAGAAAAAAAAATTGAAAAAAGTTGTAAGGGACCGGAGTTATGGCGTTTTTAAATTTGGCCGCCAGGGGGCGTGTGCTGGGGAAAAATTGGGGTGTCAATAGATGGAGCTGGACCTAAGGAACCTATTCCAGAAAAAAAATTGAAAAAAGTTGTAAGGGACCGGAGTTATGGCGTTTTTAAATTTGGCCGCCAGGGGGCGTGTGCTGGGGAAAAATTGGGGTGTCAATAGATGGAGCTGGACCTAAGGAACCTATTGCCGAAAAAAAAATTGAAAAAAGTTGTAAGGGAACGGAGTTATACACTTTTTTTAATTTTTAGCGCCCTCTGGTGTTTTTTTGTGAAAATGTTTTTGGACCAGGCGCGAGGTCTCGTTGAGAGGTATAGTTTAGAAAAAAACAGAACTCAAAAATTCCATTTCTAAGGGGCGTTTTAGGGGCGACGGACGGGCGGGCCCGGCGGGCGGACGGGCGGACGGGCCCGGAACAGACAAAATGTCCATTCTGAATAATTAGCCTGCGGCTACTTAATAAAAACTTGCATAAAGATACACAAACAAAACGTGTAGTTGTTATAAACAATTAAAGATGTGTTCATGTTATCCCGAATACCCTCGGTACCTTGACGGTTAGCATTTTTGAAGTGAAACCGGACCCTGAAAATCACCATCTGCTTACCGAAAGAGCTGACAGCATATTATAAGTTTTCATCACCCAAATCAACATTCGTTTACTTATTTTATCACTCGTTTGTTTTAATGGCACTACATTTAAATAAACTTTCTATAATTTGTCTTTTTCGTAAACCTTTCTGTGTTACAATAATCCTGTTTTTCTAATGTTGTTATTGAAAAGGAAAAATAAAGTGACACTCGAATTAAGTGATTCAGATTTCTGGTCGTTATTGTATTTGGGACACTGTATCGATCTAATAAGGTGGTAGGCATCTTTGCAGCTTACCTTGTTCTCTTAGACATTTGCCATTCTAGATTTTTTGTTTTGTTTACTTTTTGCTGCCTTTTTGACATCCATGTGCTCTACCATGCATGTAGCATTAAACGTTTAGAAGTCAATGATTTATTCATTAATTTACTGTTTTGCTGTGCAACTGCATATAAAACAATGTCAATCATCAAAACAACGCGAGCAATCAATTTATTCATATGCATAATATCATCATATCTTATTACAATTTTTGCATAAAAACAAAAAAATACAAAATAAACAATGAATTTATTAATAAAAAAGGTGGTGGTGGTGGCGTAGGAGTCAACACACATCTCAAACACATTCCTACAAATAAAAACTACCTATAAAGTTGGGGAAACCGCGCAACTAATGTTAACGGTTTTTTAACGGCTGCGTTGTTCAACCTCGGAAATTTTGCAATTTTTAAGTGATGGGAGTGCGTAAAAGCTCCGTCATTCTTTTATGACACCGACACGTGAATATGACAAAACGATGTACATGTACGCTTCATGGATACAAATGTGCTCGACTTGACACTTTGATCATTTGGGAATCATTGACCCAGGATGGCGTTTGCTGTCTAAAAAGACCATTTGATTAACGTACATGGCAAGCTTCTTTAAATACCTTCATAAACGATGTCGTATGCAATTTCTTTGAAATGAGTTCCTACATACGGGACACTCACATTACACATTATGTAGTTTTGTGTCATAAGCACACATTTTGTAGCATTTTTACTATTCAAGGTAAGAATAGCCGAAAGCAGACTTTGCAAATATATGTAATTGAGATTTTTCGTTTTAAGTGCTTCTAGCAAACTCCATCTTCTTAACTGAGTTGCATTTGCACGAGAGTGTAATACTGCCACAAAAAGAATCAAGCCAAAGCCATTGAAACTGAAAGGGGGATGTGATTCTTTAGCGAGAGTGATGCCTGATGCCATACCGAGTAATATCTCTGTAGTAGTCTGACCCAATTTTCGTACGATTGTCACTACCATCACCGCACACCAAACTACGGCTATTTCTTTTAAGTACTCATCCACAGCATTCTGGTTAATTACATATTATGGCTTGCTTGAAGATAGGTAATATGTTAATATAGTTAAAATACACATGGCTCAGCAATGTTAAATACGAGAGACATGCTTTGAAGAGCAATTTGGCATTTTTTACGCAGGTTCTTTTTCATTGTCACCAGCAAACTAGCCAGCGCTAAACTACATTATATCATAAAGCTTAGCATACACATATCGCTTGCATTTTTGCACGATGATGCACTACCACCAGGAAGGCACTTACCTCCAAAAGTGGTTCATGATTACTTAACTGAATGCAATTTACCAGCTTGTACGATCGATAACCTCCGTCCGTCCACTAATGTCAACTTCTAAAGTCACTACCAACAACTACCAACTGCAACAACAGTCGATCAGTTTCATGCTTGGCTGACAGTCAAGTTTTTGGAATGTTTGTTCATTCATCATCAAATATTCCGTATACCTACAAGCCATTGACCAAGAGACGCAGCTCATTTGCGACATCGTGATAAAACTCGTTCGTTCATGGAATCGCCAACAAAAGCTCTTTTTTCAACTATCCTCTCTGCCAAAAAGAGTGACACCAAGTTTATGATAAAATATTATATCATTCTCCAACCGGCACACACACAGTTACAGTGACTAAATCTTTTCGTGCCTTTCTTGGATATGTTTATGACTTGTTTATCTCCGTTTTTAAAACCTTTGTTATGAGCAGAGTCTCCCTTTATGCAACTGTCTTGTAGCATCTTTGCGGGGGATGCGGGTTTACTTTGCAAAATCCTGAGCTCTTGTGATTTACTTGTGCCAGTTCTGTTTCCGAAGTTGTGAAGCACACTGTGACAAAAACAAACCATTACCTACTCAATGCTGAAAAGCTAGCCTTTTTTGCATTCTCCCTCATAAATATTACATTAATATGAAAATTTAATCAGTGTTAGCAGTTTAGCAGTGCACACACATCATAATGTTATGCATGCATATATTAACCAACGTGCACAAAAACAAGTTTTATGATCTTTGTTGCCTGCTTTAGCGTGGTGCTCTATTCCCTTGTGCTGTATTGAATAACACAACGTTTTGCCCTTCATCGAGTATGCCCATAATAACAATATTGTTCCAACAACACAGCAGCATGGAATCATGGGAATCTGCATATTATCGAACCTTCCTCAATAAGCCCAGCCGGTACCAGTAAGACCAGCTTTAAAAACTTAATACCAGGCCAAGCTTCGTTTTTTGCATCGTGTGATGCAATTTGTTTATGTTGATATTCTGAGCGGGTTAAGCAGCGGTTTGCTACATAAATACCTGGCACTACCGAACAGACTTTACCATAAACTCCTGACTGAGTCTGGAGATTAGAACACAATATAAGAGCTTCGGCCTTTGTTCCAGATAGCGTTCGCAAGTAAAATGCAAAGGGAGTCTGTGCATCTCTGAAAATTATTAAATTTTTCACAATCCCCATATTACACTTAAAGTATTAACTTTCTGTGCTCCAAATCCGAAATTGTATATCTTCGGTAAAATGTTATTCACAGGAACGTACTTTCTAAATCTTCTTTGTTCCATTGTGCCTTGTCAGGGGACAATGCGACCGCCGGAAGCTCACATTGCTAATTTTAATAATATCAACCGAGTTGACAATGTGTCTACCGAATTTCCATTTGACCCCGTGTTTAATAATAGCCTGGATCCTATAGACGGGGCGTTTAGCAACAATGAGGTGTCATCTGTCGTGAGACCAAAACGAGTCCAAAATGAAAGTTTCAGTAGTACCACCACCGAAAGAACCCTTACGTCTTCTTCAGTTAAGCCAACATCAGCAACTCTGTACCGATTTAGCAGGTATCCTAACTTGGTGAACCCAGTGAGAACGCTAATCGAAGCAGTGCGACACGGAGTTCAGCAGTCTTCTGGACTCACCCACAATTTTGGCAACCCCACCGTACCCTTTCCAGAGATTGCACCTGGAAATATCAAAAGAGATGTTCAAGGTCAAGGAAGCTCTGGAAAAGACACGAATGACACGATGGTTTACTTACGAAATGGTGACGCAGTTGAGGGATATTACATGGGAACCATGAAGGGCAGACGTATAAGAGCTTTTGAGGTGCTTTGATTAAAATTCTGATAAAAAGTATATGAAAGTTTTTGAAGAACATTAAAAAGATACCTTATTTTTACTCTTGTAAACAGGGAATCCCTTACGCGGAACCCCCTATAGGAAATTTAAGGTTTCGGGTGAGTCATCATGAAATATCTAGAACTCATATAAAAGCCAGAAATAAGTAACACAGGAACTTATTGGAAGCCATAAGCATGCAAATTGACAAATATTTTAAATTTATGCCCATAAAGCCTCCAGTGCCGAAACGACCTTGGCGTGGAATTCTTAAAGCGACTCGGAAAGGCAGTGAATGCTTACAGGGTCATCCCATAAACATGTTCCGTTTGACGGGTTCTGAAAACTGCCTCTTCTTACAAGTATATGCACCACAGGTTAGTGCCAAAATGGCAATTACTTTTTCATGCTTATATTTAGACGCTTTGTTATATTAGACTATATGCGTTTCTAGCCATTTTCATATTTTGCTTTCGATTTTATGCATGAGTAATTATGGTTTATGGACATAAAGTTGGTAATGAGTAAATTATCCTGGAAGGCATGCATAATAGTTTAATATCCTATTCAGCACATTTTATGATCCGCTGGACGTAGTTGATTTGTCGCTCAGTAAAAATGTTACGTCAATGTAATGTTAGGGTCAGAATTAGTATTTAGCAGTAATGACACAAGTGCGTGATTTATGCAAGTTTGGTGCACCAAACAATACGTAATTCAGAAACAAATTCCAGAAACCCATTACCGGCTTTTAAAATCCAGGGTTTGACCGTTTCGTAGGTAAATTTGACGTAATTAATGGTGCTTGTGGTAGTACATCAGTTCATTACGCCACAAATTGCACCATATCATTAAGCTCTTGTGTACTACAGGATCTTGTAATCCTGACTGGGACAAGTCGTGATCCAAACGCTTTCGATTTAATTATTGCTTTTTGGTAGGTTTACGGTGGGTTTAGGTAGGCGATTGTATAAAGACAAGATTATGGGTGTTATCTTGGGATTAAAATTTGATGTAGCATAATATTATACGACATGTTCATAATCACTTGACGTAGATGGTTGTATGAAAAGCGTTTATACTATATCATATCAATTCGTCACGTTTTTCTTTACAAATTGCCACCCGGTAAAGGTTCGTTACAAAACAACAGCACACGAAATAAAATTCCAAGAAAATATATTGCGTACAGAGGTATTCGAATCGCTAGTAATACGCATAGTTTGGCATAGGTCATTCAGTTTAGTAAGGACAAATTGTACTTGGTTCAAAGTACGTACAGTCTGTCTTTGACTTTGACACCTTTGTTTAGTGGTCATTCCAGCAAAAATGAAACAGGCTACACACTAAAAACTACACGTGCCACTTCTTTGATTAAAATTAATCAGCAAAACAAGAGGAAAATGTAGAAAAATCTTTACTCTACAATGACAATCCCGTTGGTACAAAAAAGAGAGTTGAAATGTGCAATAAAATGTAGGTACCTCAGACATTAACTCGGCGAATATCATAATATCATGTACTGAGAACCGCAACAACTTAATTCTTTAATGACAGAAAAAACAAGCAGCACTTTGAAAGTATATTAAATTTTGTTATGTTCAGATTGCGGTTGTAAACATCATTTACAAGCGAATTGGTCATTACGCCGAAGCCGAACATGAAGCATTGTAGACAAAAAAGTGTGTAACTTTTTGGGACAGTAAAAGAAAGGAAAATCAGGTTGGGGTTGGATAGGTCAAGTTACGCATTCCAAAACTCAGCACTGTAGCTAATGAAAGGGAATGATGTAACTTTTGATTTCGATTCGACTAGTTTTTAGTCCACAACTTTGTCTGTCGACAGAGTTTTCTTTAAATTCCTTATATTTCACACAAAAATGGCAACAAAAAGTCTGTCAAATTTAAAACTAAGCCACATCGCGCATGATTAGCTATTTCTTAGTAGTAGTATTTCAGGTGAAAATTAAAAAATCAACAAGCTGCTAATCAAAAAATTTTGTCTGGCATGTTTCCATCAATCATTACTCCGCACGTGTATTGTTAAGGTCACGTACGCAATCTCCGCAGTGAAACTTGCGACCCTCCTTCGGACAATAAACTGTGGACTATTGAAACTCATGAATTATTGAGAGGAAAAAAATCATGTACTGGTGGAATGAAACATTCTTGCAAGTATACCCATTTAATACCTACTTAGCTCGTGGAAGAGTACATCAATAAAACCTGTTCTCCAGTTTATTGTATAAAAATGCAATATTTGAATTTAGATATACTGACACATGCTACATATATTTAATATGCTACATTTGTCCAAAAGTGTGAGAAAATTGCCAAAGCAGGAAAATGTAACCATCAAAACAGAATCTAGTTTTTGTTAGTCTCACAATTTGCCCAGACATCTTTTTCCAGACGCATTAATACTAGACCTTTAGACCATGTGTAATGCCTTTAGTATGTAGTAAGCTTTATGTTTCACCTTTGCTTCAGCTTCATCTTTGAAACCATATCTGATAATCAAAAACTGAATCTTAAGCTTGTTAGGGTGGACTATCAAAAGACTATAGTGTATAAGGAGCAGGATTTCTGAATCAATTATTGAGAAATTGAATGACCTTTCAATTTGAAGTGCGCATTCCAGCAAAGTTTGTACTTGATTTGGCACTTCACACTTCAAGCTGTAGAGAAGCATTAATATAATATCATGATCAAAAATATACACGTGGTAGGAAACATTTTATAACATTTATAACAACCTGTTATATGCAACCAGTTACGTTTAGTCAGTCAAAACTATGGAGTTCGTGTATGTCATTGTCAAAAGTGTCAAAATGACCCTAACATGTATTCTTTGGACAAGTTAGTACAAAATCATCTCATATCTGTTCCTCGCAAAAGTCATTGAGTGTGAAAAATCTATATAATATTTTTATGATTCATGATGCAATCACTCCTACAAAATTTGACAGTGACAATTTTCATGGTTATGCAAGAAAGGCATATTACATAAAAACCGGTTTGTTTTTATTTTCCTGAATGAATGCTTCATCAGCACATTATTGAATTGATTTGAATGATTTGGCAATAACCTGTGCGTGTAATAGTGCACGACAATGAATAATATTATAGGTTTTATTGTTTCTTATTTTTAGTCGCCCTCTGTCAGGGGTAAGGACAGAAAAGAACGCACATTTCTTAGTCTTTCGAAACAATGCAGATTTTTTTCTTCTCATTTTCAATGGTGACATTGTTACATTGTATCTTCACTCATTAACACTGTACCAAGCCTACCTCAAAGATATTTGAATATTGAATAATACTGTTTGGTTTTAATGCTTTGATTCCCATCACACTTAAAGTGAAATATTTAGAGAAGAATGGGATTGTGGTTATTCTATTATTTTTATGCAAATTAACAGTAGAGTAATTAAAATTAGTTCCACTTAATCCGCAGATAACAACAACATATGATTTTTTCCGGGTTGAAAAAAATTGTTTGAAAACAATTTAGTTTTTTTCTGCTTGCAAATAGACAAACTATGATTTACTTTAACAAAGTAATCACGTACTGGCAATATTAAATTATTAGTCAGTGTGGGAACTGGGAACAATATCCAGATTCCAGACTTTGCATATCCATACATCTGCTAGCATGCATACTTATTATATTGCTGTGCTAGTGCAAGGCAATTTTGCTGATGATTGATGGTGATGATGAATTTGCGTGATGTTGGATAATACCAATTTCGAACGAATTAACGATTGCATATTATTGTCGTTTTTGCAGAGAAAAAGCAGGAATAAAGTTTTTATTTGGCATATTCTTTTCCGTGTAGTGTGTGAACATAACACACGCGCACGCTAAAAAATATAGTGCATGTCATGCAAGATAACTTGGGTTTTTTGTTGCTTGGACTTGTCAACTAAATCTGAGCAACGCATATTTTTGCAGTTTTGGAAGAATGGACTTTTTTTCTTCTAATTGCGCTTGCAATGACTTGAATGCTCAAATTGTATTGTAATCCTACTTACTGAAATTACGAGATGTGCATGAAAAACAACTTGTTTACATGATCATCTAAATCTAAAAAAATCATTGTTTCCAAAAAAGTGAAAATCTTGACAGTCATGAAACACGAATAGGTACGTATTTATTTACTGTTGTACGCAGGGATTTTTCACGTAACAGCAAAGAAGCTATCACATAATTGCATTTATCTATTGTTTTAAGGCTGATTATATCACTGGTAGTGAATATAAATTCAAAAACCACTTGGGTAATGCCATCCTTAGGAATGGAACATTAAAGGATTTTTATTCACAGCGTAACTTGAGGAAAATGTGCGTGTAAACTACTTTAAAAATAATTGATTACGATTTTGCTTAGTTGAACACATTTTTAATGTACAAAAATGCTTGAATTTGTTAGAAAATTACTTCCTTAAGTCATACAAATGTTGTGTAGAGATAGAATTTGTCATTGCCGCATTACAATCAGTTATTTTGTGAATGGCAACTTCAATCAATTATGTAAGCCTTTTAAAAGCACACTACAATAGTTTATTTAACGACATCAAAAAGGTGTAACCCAAATGCATCAAGGTAAATCAAGGCCAACAACCAATCTAGCATAAAAAGGCTTGGTAATTACGCTCAGCAAAACCTACCTACGGTTTGCTTGCATTAATCACTTTAAACTAAAGTAATAGCATTTATATTTGTTTCACCAAAAGATTGTGCAATATTAGAGCTAAGATAATCCAGTTTAGGTAACTTTTACAATTCAGATAACTCCGTAAGAGCAAAATGCACAATTTTCTCAAACCTGGTTAGAAGACACAGGAAGGTCTTACGGTTACACGTGCCTAATTATGTTTTATACGACATTATCATGAGAAAGTTGTAAAAAATGTGACTAGAATTAACAAAGCAAAAATCTAGTTGGGTATGTATTTAATTCCGCACACTCCCACTCTGAATTTAAAAAAGACTTTTGAAAGTCAGGATAAATAGGTACATTGCACCGTCAATTCATATCTGCTCCAAAAGTGGCACACATTAAAAATGTTTTAGTACAACAAAATTTAAAAGCAGGCACATCATTTAATAAGAGTGCTCGAAAGACAAAAACCTGTATCCCTCATTTTCATGAGAAGTTATAATCTTGTTACAAAACTGAAACTTGCTGGAAAAGAACACTATCTGCAAAGTCATAAAATAGCTGGAAAAATAGTGCAAGAAGTTCTTGTCAAGAACACATTTTGCTCCCATTTGCTTAAATATGTAATTGTAAAAGATAAATTAATCCACTCAACGCTTTGTTCGTCGCAAATTTTTCATCTTGCCTCAGTAAAAAAGTATTATTTTCCCACAGCATCTATTTAGGTCTCAAGCAAGCACTGAGTTTTAAGACTAGAATAACTTGGTAGAAAGACTTTGCTGGATTAACTTTTATTGCATGTAACACGCTTTGGTTGAAAATTTAATATGCTGATACGAATGAATGGTATGTGCAAGTAACAACATAAAATAAGAAAAAACACGTTTTCATAAAATCTTTTTAGAATCATAAAATTTCTCATTTATGCTCATTATTCGGTGTGGCTTATAATACTCTTGCTGAGTGGAATGTGCATAAAAATCAACTAAACTTTGACTCCAGGGAATCCAGATCAAGTTGGATGTTAATGATATGTTCTACATTAGCACCACATACTCACCTGGTGGTGCACTTTTGTGACTGCCCATTATCTATCTAATAACAGTTTTATCTCCCAATCATTTGTTTCAATCATATAATTTTACCAGAAAAGAGTACTGGACAATAGGCGATGAGAAAAATTCAATATGAAAAAGCCTATCCTAATTGCCTATAGACTTTGCATGACTCACGCAAAACCGTAACGCATACTAAAAGTTATGTATCGATAAGGAAGACTTTAAAATTTCATGTTATAAGCATTTTTATGTAATAAAGATGAATGAGTCTTATCGCTGTTATTTCATTCTTTTGGATTTTTGTAGACTTCCTCGTCTTCTGGGAAGGGACAGCTTCTACCCGTCATATTTCTAATCCACGGTGGTTCGTTTATGTATGGTAAGTAAAAAAGAACCTTTATGACATGCTCTATGGACTGAAAGCTAAGAATGACCAGATTTCTAACTAGTAAACCTTTTGTTTACTTGTGCTCATAAGGATCCGGATCGGAGTATGGTCCTGCTTACCTAGTAGACAATGATGTAGTTGTAGTCACATTCAACTACCGCCTTGGACCATTAGGTTTCTTATCGACTGGTGATTTAGCCAGTCCTGGAAATTATGGTCTGAAAGATCAGGCATTGGCATTAAAATGGGTAAATGATAACATTGCGCAGTTTGGAGGTGATCCCGATAAAGTTACGATCATGGGTACGTTACATATATCCGATACAAAAAGATATTATGCGAATTGAAATAATGCAAATGTCTTAATTAAAATCATAAGCTAAGAAATTCTGTATTTATAGGTCAGAGTGCTGGAGGCGTAGCAGCACATATTCACCTTCTTGCAAATAAGACAAATTTTCAGAGTGGTATCAGCTTGAGCGGCTCAGCATTAGGATTTTGGCCCATTGTGCAGAAAAAGAGAATGCAGGGATTTACAAGACGTTTAGCCAAGTACTTGAGATGTCCTGCGGATGATTCCACAAAAATGATTGAGTGTTTACGCAGATTAAGACCCAACTACATTGTCGCTGCGTCCCTTCACTTTTTTGTAAGTATCAGATACGAATGATATGCAATAAATGGCATGTGCATCGTAATAAGCAGTCATCATTCAACTTCTTCACAGAAATGGATTCCTTTCCATCCACTCGTGGTATTTGCACCTGTGATAGAACCAGAAGGTCCAGATGCTTATTTGACAAAGTCACCAGAGGAGTTATACGAATCTGGTCAGGTTGCAAAGAAACCCTTTATATTCGGGCAGACTACACAAGAGGGGCATTTTGAGACCTACAGTAAGTTTATCATGTCAGTTATGAAAACTATGTTTGATTTGTGAAAACTCCTACTTTTATGCTGTGTTTTGTTTTTCGTTGCAGTGATAAATTTGTTCTTCCAAACGCCAATTTTAAGTGCCAGAGCAAAAGATCTACTACCTATTGTACTGGATTATGAGGATTTTGTAGCTGAACCAACCAGGTCAAAGATGACATCCAAAATCATGAACTTTTATGGGGCGAACCTGCATCATGGAATTGAAGATGATAGTAGAATATTGATGAATCAAGTCAGCAAAGTAAGAATCACGTTTGTCTCATAAAATTCTGCACAATATATTGTCGATTATGGTGAAGCAAAACCCTGATTTTATTGCGCTTTAGATGTACACTGATCGAATATTCACCAACACCATTCAGCAGGCTATACGACTTCACAGTTCTGTTGCACCAACATACGCTTACCTGTTTGACTACATGGGCAAATATAACCTGGGTCAGGTTTTCGGGGCAGCCAAGTCAGAATGGGGCGTTGTGCACACTGAGGATTTGTTTTACTTTTTCAATTCATCCGTTTTCCATGATGGGTTCCGCCAGGATGACTCGGAGTACAAGCTCTCTCAAATCATGACAAATTTGATTAGCAACTTTGCCAGATACGGGTAAAGACCTTTATTGAATGCTTATACTTTTTAATTTGCAATATATGAAAGTGAATTCTAAAGAATTGCTTAATTTGTAGAGAGCCTTTATACACTGACGAGAAAACAATACCCACGAAAATTTGGGATCCAGCAGTTAGTTTTATCCCAAAAAAGAATACCAACAACTCCATCATCCAAGTGACTAACGATCTCCCAATTCGTTACATGCAATTTAATCAGAATGTGGAAATGATCAGTGATCCATTCGTAGAACGCTACCAATTCTGGAAATCGTTGGGAATGAAATTGTAGCAGAAGATATTTTCAGTACTGATTCAGTATTGTAATTAAATCTATAGCGTTTACATATTTATATATTTTTGTGATACTTGTTCAAATAATATATTTTATTTGTAGTCTATTAAGAAAAGATTTATTCTTTCAATACTGCTCTCGAAAAGATGTGTGATTTTTATATTTTTATAGAAATGTCTTCATCTTATAGGTTTTTACAGGTAGATTGTAGGTATTATTTATTACAGCCAAAGATGATTTTGTATGTGCCATTTAGTACAAACTTGAAAATAAAAATTGAGCAATAATGTCATGTGAAGATTCACAGAAAAAGTTTCGCCAATTTTAAGTTGTAATTATAAATCAATTTCGTTTTGCATCTGCTACGCCTCAGAATGGATGACAAATCTATTTTCAGTTATGATAAGATTGGATGATTATTACAATAATTAATGCATAATGCATATGTTATGCTTTAATGCATAATTACGTGACAAAAGTAATATACGTTAATGCTAAACAATCAAAACACTCAAGTTCTTTAAAAATTATACGTAACGATTTCATAACAGAAAACCAGTAAACAAGAAAATGAACACCTAAAATATAAATCCTAACCACCTAAATTACTTGAAAATGATGAATTACTAACGTAGCACTGATATAAAGGCCAATGTATGATGTATGAAGTTGACATGCTTGATGAAATTCTGGTCTGCCAATTATCATTTAAAAGTTATAAATTATTACTTATAAATTATTAATTGACTTTTCAACAGCTTCATAGACGTCAAATCATATTCACATGCTTATTCTGTTGTCGATGACCATGACAAGGGCAGAGATTACGCAAAAGGACAAAAAAGATTTTTTTATCTTCCAGCCAGGTATATAAATGACTAGGCTAACCTGACTTGGAATATGTACCAAACTTTATACTTCAAATATTGATTCTTCTGGTCTACCGACCCAGTCAATATTTGATCTTGAACATCTCAGAAAAATGTCCAAGTCAAGTTTCTTGTCTTTAGTGGCTGTGCTGCTATGTTCCATCCATGTCTCTACGTGGGTTGATGGAGCTAGCATTTATGAAGAAGATACCTATAACAATTCCAGCACAAATGCCCTTGTTTTCAGAGCCGACTTTAGTAAGCCAACTCTATCCCAAGCGTTTGGAGGAGCTGGTATTAGCTACGGAAACCAGAATGTGATCCTTTGGGCCAGCGGTGGTGGAATTGACGTTCACTACCCAGCCGGAAGCTACGTTCCCTCTGGACCAGTGGTAGGCGGGTTTGGAATTTGGACAAACCATCCTGTAGATACTGCCACTGCAGTTTTCAAGTATTCTGTTTACTTTCCGGACAATTTCAACTTTGTTAAGGGAGGCAAGCTACCAGGTCTTTACGGTGGAAGACGCTCATGCTCTGGTGGAGATCCAGGTATTCAATTAATCATAATTAACTACTCATGATTGCTTTCACAGATTTTTAAATTCATATTTTGTTTCAAAATAGCTAATGACTGTTTTTCTACGCGCATGATGTGGCGTGAGGATGGAAAGGGAGAATTGTACCTCTACGCCAATAGGGATGCCCAAGATCCAGCTATTTGTCAAATGCCCAACAACTACTGTAGTCCAACCTACGGATGGTCCCTTAACACAGGTTCATTTACTTTCCAACGCGGCGCATGGACCGATATTGAGGAAACCATCACGCTCAACACTCCCGGACAAAGAAACGGTGTGCTTGCCATCAAGGTCAATGGAAGAGAGGTGATCCGTTACAACAACATTGTTTTCCGTATTGCCCAGTATCCCAACATCAAGGTCGAGGGCATGGACGTGGAAACCTTCTTCGGAGGTAATGGGCCAGAATGGGCGTCACCAACAAGACAAGTTACAAAGTTTAAAGACTTTGTTCTTGAAAAATATTAAATTTGACATTTACGTAAGATTTTGCGCATCTGCTAACCTTCGTGGATAACTACAATTATACACAATTTGTACTTTCATCGTTCATCATTCTATTTTTGGCTAAAACAAAATAAAGTACTTAAGAGCTTATCATAAGATTCTTGATTGACACTAACGTTATGACGTTACTCCTCTCTGGTATGTATATAAGGGACACTTGCTATAAGTTGAGCATCACTTTGATTTCATCGGTAAACATGGCTAGACAAAATCGGTCGCTCTCCCTGTTGCAAGTAGCCCCATGGGCATTGCTTTTGGCCCTTGCTACCACCAAAGTGGCAGCTTTGCCAACAACGCACCTTATCCATTCGAATTCTTCTACAAATGAGCTTGTATTCAAAGCGGACTTTAGCAAGCCAACAATTTCCCAGGCATTTGGCGGCGCTAGGATAAGCTATGGGGAGAGAAATGTAGTGCTTTGGGCAAGTGGCGGTGGTATTGAGGTTCACTATCCGGCCGGAAGCTACTCCCCTGAAGGCCCTATTGTTGGTGGGTTTGGCGTGTGGACTGATCATCCTGTTCCAACACAAGCAGCCAGCTTCAAATATTCCGTATTCTTCCCAGCGGGATTCAATTTTGTAAAGGGTGGAAAATTACCTGGTCTTTATGGAGGAAGGAAGCAATGCGCTGGAGGGGACCCCGCAGAAGATTGTTTCTCCACTCGCGTTATGTGGAGGGAAAACGGAAAGGGAGAGTTGTACTTGTATGCCAACAGGGAAGCTCAAGACCCAGCTATCTGTCAAATGCCAAATAACTACTGTGCACCCAAATATGGTTGGTCATTGAATACGGGAGCATTCACCTTCAAGACTGGAGAATGGACAGATATTCAAGAAACCATTCGGCTAAACACGCCTGGACAAAGGAACGGTCTTTTGAGCATTAAGGTAAATGGACGAGAAGTGATCCGCTACGATAACATTGTATTCAGAATTGCCAGCTATCCAAACATGCGAATTGAGGGAATGGATGTGGACACATTTTTCGGTGGCACAGGAACTGAATGGGCTACTCCCACGCATCAGATCACCAAGTTTAAAGAATTCATTTTAGAAACTGCTTAAAACATTATTACAGCGAACATTTATGACTGTATTGATTTAACAATAAATTAAACAATTGCATGACCATAAAGGTTTTCATGAGTCCGGTATTTCAGAATCTGCTTAAAATCATATTATGCAATATACAGAAAACTAATTAATCGGTTACTTTCTGACATCACTATACAGGAAACATGTTTTCTATAATTGCGCCATACCTAAAAACGTATTATTACGTCGTTTCTGCTTATTACATAATTACCTTATCCAGAGATAGTCTGGCATTTTGTTATACATTGCATTTATTTATATATTATCTGATAAGTTCACATTCTGCCATGTTCATGGCACGTACTTGAGTGATTTATTTCCAGTAACACTACAATTTTACATTAACGATTTTTCACCCGTGAGAGTTGAAAAGTTGAATCCGCAACTGCTGCTGCGCTGCACGAGTATAATATCATACTCCTTGCTATCATTTCACATTATTCCCATATTTATATTTATGACTATTTTTCCCTGCTTTGTAAATTATAACTTAGTGAAACGGCTTTGATGGGAAATGAAGTATTGTGCTATTGTGTAGTAAACTGTTTTAATAGAAGTATCCCAACGAAATTGCATTTTAAAATTACGTGAACTTGTTATGCACACTGACACTACACAGATCCATTCATACCATTTTTAGTACCTATCTACTTTTACAATATATATGTATAATGTTAGAATGGATTCATTTTATATTAACATCAAGGCCATTTTGACGACCAGTTAGTGACCAGAGATATGGCGATATTGTGCGAGTAAATGCTACTGTTTACCAACATGCTAAATAGTATCAGTATGGACTATTGGACTATGGACAAGCCAATTATCTTCAACAACAGTTGGATGATAGGTCAACTGAAGGATAAAAGCCATTGTTCCTTCTGCAGTACCTGATACCGGTACAGTTCAATCTAAACCATGTCCGCAGTCACATATTTTATCAAATACATCTAGCTAGTTGCATATAGTTCAAATATTTAGCCAGTTTTGCACTGCCAATGCATAAAAATGTCTAAAATCGTAGTATTAGCTGTTGGTGTAGCTGTAGTAGCTCTCTTTTTGACACCCAGTTTCCGTTCAGATCCTTCTCCAGTTGTTAACATAAAAGATGGCAAATTACAAGGAAGGATAGCATACTCAAGAGACGGGAGGCAGTATTTCGAGTACCTGTCAATACCCTACGCGGAGCCCCCAATAAACAACTTGAGATTTGAGCCTCCTGTCCCTCTAAAGCAACCATGGACGGGAATTAAACAAGCGACGAGTAACCCTCCATTTTGCATACAAGCCGATGCCATGCTAAGGGGCAAACTTTACGGTGTTGAGAATTGCTTATTTTTGAATACGTACACACACAGTTTGGAAGGGAAACGGCCAGTAATTGTGTACATCCATGGGGGCGGTTTCCAAAATGGTGCTGCGCACATGTACCAACCCAAATTTTTCATGGATGAAGATATTGTACTTGTGACAATGAACTACAGGTAAAAAAGTATACGAAGCACTTCAAATGCAACAATAAAATCCGCAAGTCAATGCATCATCTTGTGTTTTAGGTTAGGTCCCTTTGGATTTTTAAATCTGGAGGATGGAGCTATAAATGGAAACATGGGTCTCAAAGATCAGACATTAGCATTAAAATGGGTTCAAGAAAACATTGGAAAGTTCGGCGGAGACGCCACCAAGGTCACTTTAATGGGTGAAAGCGCTGGCGCTGGTTCAGTCGAATACCACATGCTCTCCCCAGCTTCTAAGGGCTTATTTCAGCGGGCAATACTGCAATCCGGTGCTGTCACTTGCCCTTGGGCCTTTAGGAACAATCAAAAAGAAGTTGCAAACAGATTAATTAAACACACGAAATGCGATCATAAAGAAGGACATCAACTGGTAGAATGTCTAAAGCAACTTGACACACTTGATCTAGTCAGACCATTACTAAGTCAGCTTAACCCTTTGCACCCCGAAATATTTTTTGCTCCATCTGTAGAAACAGTAGTAAACGGGGATACATTTTTAGCCGAGAATCCACGCACTTTATTGAAGTCTGGAAAACTTGTGAATAACGTACCTGCTATTATCGGTTTTACCTCTGGAGAAGGTGCATTGCGAACAGCGAGAATTGACGCGATACCTGAAGCCATACCGGAAATAGATAAAAACTGGGAAACACTTGCGGCAAGGTTGCTCATTTTTGATGATGCAGATTTATCTTCAGAGACAGCTAGAAAACTTAGAAATAAGTACTTTGGAAGCGCTAGCTTTACCGACAATTTGCATGAATTTAAAAAGAATTTTTCGCTGATGGCATCGGACGTAATATTTTTTGGTCCAATTCAAAAGGCAGCTATGCTTCATGCAAAATATGGAGCTCCTATCTACCTTTATTACTATGATTATGATCTTTCCACTCTTCCAAGCGTGTACAGTTTGCTACGCGCAGTAAGGAGCGATGACTGGATTTTTGCTGATGCAAAGCTGGCATACGCTTCCTTTGTAGATTTAACAAAGAAATGGTTCAAGTGGGAAGGTCCACATGAATTTGGTAAGCGTGAGTTTTAAAATATATCCAGAAGAATGATTCCAACTCCTACGTTATATTCTTTCATCTAAAAACTAACCGCAGGTACGACTCATGGAGATGACTTATTGATGCTTTGGAACATGGAGGGTTGGACGGCACATTTCACCGGTCCAGACACAAAATTCTCTAAAGCATTTGTCAAATCCTTTGTCGATTTTGCCAAAAATAGGTATACATATATATAACCAAAGCTATGTTTCCAATAATATTCAATATATTTACATAATGCATATCTTCTATCTTTGATTTTTTTTCAGTGAACCTTTGAAATTCGACGGAGTTGCATGGCCTGCTGTGCAAAAAGAAACAACCGAATCCCCTCCAAAATACATGTTCATAAATACGCAACCAAAAGTCATTGCAGAACCAGTTACGGAGCGATTACGCTTTTGGAAAAGTTTAAAACTGAAAGAATAAATTAATTTAATAAATGTACTATAAATATAGTATATAATATTTTACATAGTCATATCTGTGATAACTGTGTATTCTGTATTATGATAAATGTACCATTATGTGACATTATAATAAATATCTTTCCAAAGATTGATGCTAGTCTTAAAAATGTCTTAAAACTAAAAACAATTGAAATTTGATCATCACAAATGACCTAATTGACTTCCTATAATTTCAACTTTCAGGTCAAGTGAGTAAAAAGTGCAACAATGCAATGCAGAGTGCATAGAGCATAAACACTTGTACGCTATTTCGCATTGGCTGTTCACAAAGTAGAACAAAGACAAGCATGTAAACAAGAGCAGGGAACAAACAGCAGAGCTGCTCATGAATTTTGTCCGTTGACGCTTCGTCTTTCAACTACTCGCCTCTCTCTTCAGCTTCTGCCCCTATCTCTCATTCTATTCTTGCGAGCGAAAGCTGACAACCCAAAACAAACAAAACCAGTAAACACTTAAATTAATTTTATAACAGCATTTTTCTGCATTTTACAAGTTTTTAGTTGAATTTCACAGTTTAGCCAGTACAATCGTAAAGGTGTAAGGAGCGCTGTTCCAGGATCAAGGTTAAAATATAAATATATTATTGTCTTTGTCAGCTATTATATTATTGCATGTACTTACGAGGTAAACCTTCATTTTTTGTGAAATGGTTTGTCTGTGCCTTCGAATTAATTGATTAAGGGTTTGTTGTGATTTAAATTTATTGAACTATTTGACAACTTGTAGTTTCGTGTTGGTGTCTTGTAAAATTGGAGGACATATAGTAGTGTCAGCAGCAGCCCTTCAACATCAATCATGGCGTCCAGAAAGGCGAGACGAAGTTCGGTAAGTTTATAATCATTCAGAACTAAAAGCAAAGCAGAAGTCCGGTTCACCAGCGCGGCTCATTGTTTCATTATCATGATGGAATGGAATGAATGAAACAATGAAAATTTTCGGTGAACCAGACCCCAAGTGTGTCTTGTGTAAGTTAAGATAACTGACAGATATAACTATCGTTTGTTTTTGGGTTTAGATTTTGAAAACGCGAAACGATGGTGGTTCGGGAGAACTCAACTTTGGAGAAGGGAATCTGGAGGCTGGCGGCACAACGAGAAATTTGACAGGAGTTTTAAACAAGCGCCGTGTCAGTTTTAGCCATACAAACCAAGTGAAGTAAGCGTAGTGGTGCAGTTCTTGCTACTTGCTAAATGTTTAAGGAAAGAAATAAAAAAGGATTTGACCTTACTTTCTTTTTCTTTTTTAGGGAATTCGAGAAATCAAATTCATCCACGGAGGGCTCCCTTTCAAAAACTTCCGACTTCAATCAAACTAGGTGTGATCTCAATATGAGTATAAGCATGAATATGCACGATGGGGATTTTCCGCCGTACGAAGCTACTAAACAGACAGAAGATAATTTAGGAGTTGACATGTCCATCTGTCAAGATCCGAACTTTGACATATCAGTTTATGAGCCCAACCAGTTGCATGCAGAAAGCGAGTTTGGAATTGACGAAAACAGAACGTATGCCGCCCCTGGTGACATGTCTGTTTATCAGCACAACCAAACTTACCAGGCCATTGCAGGCAACGATGCTAATAAGACTAGCGTCTCCAGTGACATGTCCGTTTATCAGCACAACCAAACTTACCAAGCCATTTCCGGCAACCAAGCTAACAAAACTAGCGTCCCCAGTGACATGTCCGTTTACCAGCACAGTCAAATTATTCCAGGGAACGATGCTAACAAAAGCAGCCTTGGTATGACCATCTGTCGAGATACGGGACTGGACATATCAGTGTATCAGCGGAGCCAGTTTCATGCTGAAAGCGTGTTCGAAAGTGACGGAAACAAAACTTATGCTGTCCCCAGTGACATGTCTGTTTATCAGCACAGCAAAACTGCTCCTGGAGACGATACTAACAAAACTAGCGTTGGCATGTCCATCCGCCAAGATCAGAGGTTTGACATATCAGTGTATCAACGCAGCGAGTTGCATACAGAAAGCGAGTTCGGAAATGACGGAAACAAAACGTATGCGGTTCTCGGTGACATGTCCGTTTATCACCCAAACCAAGGTATTCCAGGGGACCATACTACAAACAAAACTAGCATTGATATGTCCATCTATCAAGATCAGGGATTCGACATATCAGTGTACCAGCGCAGCCAGTTACATAGAGAAAGCGTGTATGGAAGTGATGAAAACAGAACTTATGCCGCCACCAGGGACATGTCCGTATATCAGCACAACCAAACTTACCAAGCTACTCCAGGTAACGCTAACAAAAACAAAACTAGCGTTGACATGTCCATTTGCCAAAATCCGGGATATGATATGTCAGTATATCAGCGCAGCCAGTTACACTCAGAAAGCAAAATCGGAAGCGACCAAAACAAAACGCAAGCCGTGCCCGCTGACATGTCTGTTTATCAGCACAACGAAGTTATACCAATAGAGAATAGTAACAAAACTAGCGTTGAAATACCCAATTGTCAAAATCCGGGATTCGACATGTCAGTGTATCAACGCAGCCAGTTACATGCAGAAAGCGAGTTCGGAAACGACGAAAACAAGACGTTTGCGGTTCTCAGTGACAAGTCCGTTTATGAGCACAACCAGGCTGTTTCAGGGAACGATACAAACAGAAGAGAAAGCGTGTTTGGAAAAGATGTAAACAGAACTTATGCCAACCCTAAGGACATGTCCGTTTATCAGAGCAACCAAATTTACCATTCAATTCCAGGGGACTCTGCTAACAAAAACAAAACTAGCGTTGACATGTCCATCTGTCAAAATACGGGATTCGATATGTCAGTGTATCAGCACAATCAGCTTTATGCGGATAGTGAGTTCGGAAGAAGCCAAAACAAAACGCATGCAGCCCTCGTTGACATGTCGGTTTATCAGCACGACCAAGCTTTTCCAGGGGACGATACTAACAGAACTAGCATTTCGTCTAATAATGCGGAAATTGTAACAAACAGGAACAATCCGCAGAGTCTTGAAAGAAACGACCCCAAAATGGTCGAAGAAAACAACCGTGAGCACGTGGGACAAGTTGGTAAACCGTTCGTTGTGAATCAGCCATCCCAGGCCAAACCAGATAATGCTTATCCTGGAGCAATGCGACCTGGAGGCACTAGACTTTACTTTACTAAAACAGATCCCAAAACTTTCCGTGATCCATTTGGGCTGGGAAAGCAAAAACGGCAGAAGGAACAAGAAGGGCAACCTCAAATCTCATTTGGTAATTTTGGGAATGCAAAAACTCCTAAACGGAACAAGTTTGCTTGTAACATCGTTCCACAACCAATCATTGTCAAGAAACCTGCCGTACCACCACCACCAGCTACTACGGTCAATGAGGTTCAGACGTCACCAATGCCAGCAATACTGCAGAAACACACTAAAGAAGTGGGACTTAATTGTACAATCGCAAGTCATGATAACCAGGGAATAGATGTAAGCATGATGACTTCACCCATGCTTTATCATCAGTCTTCGCCAGTGGTTCGAACTAAGGAAGAGGTGGCATCTGGAAAAATGTCTGTATGTGTGGGAACCTCGCCAGCACCTTTTACTACTCCACCACAAAGTTATACTCACCGTTCTCACAAAGAAAGCCCCGTTCAAATTGATTCAAAGGAAAAAAGCACGTATGAAGAAACCGCTGAACCTTCGCCAGCTTTCTCAGAAGAACTGTTTCCATCTTCTAGTTCCCACAGTTCAACCTCACCGCAGACGGAAGATGAAACCACAGTAAAAACTGTAGTTGAGTCACCTGCTATAAATACGCCCAGCCCTAACAATCTACCTGCCGATAAGGTCACCTGTACACCTGCTGCTGATTCTGCGGAGGTGGATGCGATTTCTTCTCCTCAACCACTTCCACCCCAGACTTTGAACTGTTCGAACAAGGCTAAGAAGGCTCCATTGAAACCTGATGGACTTACCAAGAACGATAAAAATAACGATAATGTCGTACGTGTTTCTGCTAGCAATTCTCCGGTGGTGGAAGATGCTTCAATTTCCTTTGTTCAGCCACTTTCATCCCAGACTTTGAATGCCTCGAAGCCAACTCCATTCAGCCCTGATGGACTAGCCAAGAACGATAAAAACGAAAATGTTAAGGAACCTTGTGAAGCAATAAAGTCTACTGGCAACGATTCACAAATCGCTAAAAGTTTTGTAAATCCTATTGTTCCAGAGCCAGTCATTATCAAAAATCCTGTCACGCAAGCTACCACTTTTAATGAGGGACAAACGCTACCAGTACCACCAAAAGTACACCAGCAATCCAAAGAAGTGGAACTTAATCTTACTATAAGTCATCATGAACAGCAAATGGAAATAAGCATGATGACTTCATCTATACTTTCTCATCATCATGAAGAGCAAATGGAAATAAGCATGATGACTTCATCCATACATTCTCATCAGTCATCGCCAGTAGTTGTTCAAACTATGGAAGAAGTTGCATCCCTGAAAGAACCACCAGCACCGCAAACATACACTCATCGTGAAAATCCCGTTACGATTGACGCCAAGGAAAAGGGAACACCAAAAGTAAGTAATGAGCCTTCGCCAGCTTTCTCAAAAGAAGTGTTTCCATCTTCTAGTTCCCACAGTTCAACTGCAGCACCGCAGACGGAGGATGAAACCACAGTAAAAACTGTAGTTGAGTTACCTGCCGTAAACACCCCCAGCCCAAGCAATCCAGCTGCCGATAATTTCACCTGTATACCCACTAACAATTCCCTGGTGATGGATTCTTCGATTTCCTTTGTTCAGCATCATTCATCTCAGACCCTGAATGCTTCAAAGAAGACTCCATTCAAGCCAGAAGAGGTACTAATCCAGAACAATAAAAATAACGATACAAATGAAGAGGTACAGGAACCTTGTGAAACAAATAGATCAACTGGTAACGATTCACGTTTTGCATATCAGGCTTACGATGAGAACTCTTTCCGAAGAAAATCGAACAAAACACAGGACGTACTTGTTGAAGAAACTTCCTTTTTCGAAAGTACGCATATTCAACAGACATTTAATAATACCACCGTAGCATTCGAAATGTCTCATTATTCACCGGATGAAGGACTCCCGGATAAATCTCTGGAAGTTCAGAACCCAAGCCCAACTGCTGGTTACATTGAACTCAGGGATAAATTACTTGAATATTCTCGTGCAGAATTAGATATTTTTGAGAAATGGGGATTTCTGTCACGAATATTGGAACAACTGTCTAGAGTTAGCGAACATGAGTGGGATGAAATACAGCGCTACAAGAAAATCAGGGATTTCTTCGGAGATAGGTTTATAAAAGCAGTAAATATTAATAGAAGTAGATTGAATGATCCCAGTCCACTCTACCGGGCAGCAATGCAACAAGAGCAAGCTGAATTGGCAAGAAAATATAAGGCATGATTGAATTATTTTTAAAGATGTAAATAACAATTATCATTGTATCTTGATTGTAATTTTGTTTTGTATGTTCCCTATGTTGTAATGCTGGTGAAAAACTTTAAACTTTTATGAAAGATTATATAATGTAAGAAAATTACTATCTTTTGTGAAAATTGTGTGAATTTTTAATTACCTATATGTCTTGTACTTTGCATTATATTTTTATAATTTAATTTTAAAATATTCATAATTTATGCCGGATGCACATTTTAAAATTCTTCGTGTATCTTAAATATTGTAAAGTTGATCCATCATGCGATTTTTCATTTGAAATAAACAAGAATTCAACAATGTATATAACCAGACATTTCTCTCTTTCATTATAAAAAATGAATAAAACGCTTGAAAACAAAGACAACACTGCAAGAAACTAGAATAAGTTATTTAATCAATCATATTTTATTATCGCGAAGCGTACATCATTTGTTAAACAAAATTTCTTATTTATGCTTTATATTTTTACGTAACGCTTCTTGCTGGGCTACTCCACCCCACGTCTCTGAAAACCTGATACGCTCCTCCTCGAAATCATTGCTCACTACAATACTCTTCACAGTTTGAATAACAGAACCGTGATGGCCAGATAACCTTTGTTGCAACCACTCAACAGCCCTTTCCAACACAGCACTGTCATCATCCCCATCTTTTTCTTCGATTATTTCGTCCGCCAATCCAAGCACCAGAGCTTCATCAGGGGAAATCTTTCTACATGTTAACAATAGATCTAAGGCAGTTCTGTGACCAACCAGTCTTTGAAGCAAAGTTCCTCCTCCCCATCCTGTTCCCACTCCCATTTTCGCTTCCACATATCGTATCTCCGATGAAGGGCTCATCAATCGGTAATCTGTGGCAAGAATAAGTTCTGCACCTCCGCCAATCGCTTTCCCCGTTATTACGCTGGCTGACACCAGAGGTAATGTTCTCAGTCTTAAAACGGAATCATGCATTAGTGTAGCCATCTTATAACCGTCTTCGGGATTGCAGATCCGTTTCACAGTGTTTAGAAATCCCCCGGAACAAAATGTCCCAGCATGCCCATAAAGTATCACCCCTTTACCCGATTTCCACGTTTCAAGGTCACCAACAATATCATTCAAGTCGACCATCATTTTCCCTGCAAAATAGAGAACAAAAATAGTAGTAGATTAAAAGTTTAATATACTCTTAACTCACAGTACAGTACAAGTTCTTTTATTGAAATCAATCACTCACCACTGAGCCCATTCTTCTTGTCAACATGATCAATGCCAATGAAAGCTATTCCGGATGTTTCATCTTTCCTCAGTGTAATTCTTCCACCCGTCAGTTTCTGGAATTGTCCTTTAATGTCATGTAACGAGTATTTTCCATTCAAATATGTTTTTTCGTTATCGTGAAGATACCGTTTCATGACTTTGGAATGGGTGCATTTTGTGTACCCACCACAATCAGAAAAAAGACGGGAACATATTCTGTAACTTGATAGCAACATGGTTATAATGGTGCTGACAACCTAGGACGAAATCCTGTGCGCTCTGGAAGTCCCTTTGAAATGGCAGCTACCCAGTCATGCGTTTTGGGCCACTCCAGAATAATATCCACAACTTGATTAATGGTCAGTACTTTCTTAAAGGTGCCCTTTTCACTCGCTTCAAAGAATTCGTGTATTGGCAGTCGTACGCAAGAAAGTTGCGAAGTTTGAGCAAACGTATGGGAAAGATTTTTCGTGGTTGTCTCGTCCACTAGCCCTCCAATTACGTAAACTTTATCCTTATCAAAACCTTTCTCAAGAGAGATAACCTCACTAGCGTCTGGCGTTAAATAGACCAGCTCGCTTGGCTTAAACAAGTCCAACACACACTTTTCACTAATGTCTAGCACATAATTGGCAAATCCATCATTTTGTTTACAGCAGATGTTAAATAGTTCCGAGTCTCTGGACAAACTGGTAAGGTATAAGTGCAAAGGTGAGTCGGATGAACGATTGGAGGAGTAAACTCGTCTTAATTGCTGCGCAAATCTTGTGCGTTCCTTAAAGGTCATGTGATTTTGATACTGACAGTCAATCACCACTTTGCATCCCACTTCCAAGGCTGTCTTCAGTTTTTCAAGTTCTGCGAGCTTCTCATCATTGCCACGTCTTTTCCGGAGGCCGCGTTGTTTCCGAACTTCCCGTTCCTTGGCACGTCTTTGCCTTCGGTGTTCCAACGCTTGCTCGTGACGACGTAGTTTACGCTGCTTGTTTTTGGAGAGATTTGAAACTGTGTCTTTTGCTTGATGTTCTGGACTCTGGGGGATGTCACTATGACCTGAGGAACCAGGACTTGTTGAAGGTGCAAGTAGTTGAGCCTTATCAGTTGTGGAGTCAGTAGGCTTCAAGGATTTGACAGGTGCCTCCATTTACAGTCTCTAAAGAACACAGAGCATAATATGTAAGTTGTCCGATTAACGATTAAATTACACGCAACATGAAGATGATGGACGAGTCTTACCCTTGCTATGATGTCCACTGTGTCCGCCACAATCTCTATCCATTAATATTTAATATTAAACTAGAGAAAAGGACTTGAATATTAAATTTGAGCTGTTCCAAGCAAGATGCACACACGGCTTTGCTTTTGCGGCTGTGAAAACATGTGCTTTTACAGCTGACATGTATGGGATATCTTATATCGCCCCAATTCCTGTTCCTGTGCTGAGTTTTAGGTTAGAGTTAGCTAATGATTAAAAAAATGGAATAATGAAATAATTTTAAGCTTAACATGACTATGAGATTTAGTTTTGGTGTTTCCGTTTTATTTAATTGCATAAAAATCTTTAAATATGCAAAACAACATAATCTACGTACCATTCAAACTAAAACAAGCATAATACAGAAATTATATACATACTACTAGTAATCTACCTACTTCACAATAAATAGTTTTAATTCTAATGAATATGAATACCATGATACAAATGTGGCACAAGGTAATTTACAGAACAAATTTCACTTCACTTAATTGAAGAAATAAGAAATTACTCGCTATCTAAGAGAATATTTCCGCTATCCACTGAATCCTCGTTTTCGTCCCCATCAATATTATCAAAATCATCACAATTGTCTTCATCGTTTTCTTCTTTTTCTGGTTTCACCAACAGACTTGCTGCATTACTTATTGATTCTCCAATTAGGGATAACGCCAAAGAATTCCCGTCATAAGGACGATACGTATCCTCCACTATTTGCTTGCAATAAGGCAATAAAAGAGGATCAAATGGAAAGAAACTGTCGTTTAGCAAATTGACACTTTCTCCCACGCTCGTTCCGTCGCGCATGTGTTCGCAAATCATGTTTCTAATGTTGGCACGACTATTTCGCTCCAGAACAGTTTTGCAGTAGGAAATTTGGTAGACATGGGCAATGTTGACGAACGTTTTGGTAATAGATGGGATACAAGCCTTGAGGGGATTCAGGTCACTAGTGATCAGTCGTTGCAAGTTGAGTGCAAACATAAACGATGAGCTGGTGTTTGGAGGCGGCAGTCCTTGGAAATTTGGCTTCCCACCTTCTTCCTTGACAAAAGGCACGTTCCCATAAATCAGTTCAAAATGTCTGAATGCAAATATATAGAAAATTGCTTGGCAAGCTCCGTAAAATGGACCGTGTGCCAGTATATTCACATTAGCCCAATGTGCAGAGTCGGTTTTTGCGTTGAGATATTCGTGAGCAAAGGAGCTTAGTCTCGAAACCCAGCGTTTTAGTGTCCTATAGAAAACAAATGAAATCAATCATTTAGAAAATGATTCGAACATTTAGGCTCTACTTATAAAAAAATAATTCGTATTGTAGTAAGAACCTGCGATCAACTTTAGTGCTTCTGGCAAGAACCCCAGCAATATATCCCACGGCTAGAATTCGCAGGGTTAATGGAGTGCTTACATTTAGAAATTTCTTCCATAAAAAGTCCAAAAACGCGTTCAAATATTCTTCCTTCAGATTAATCAAATAAAAGAAGGCAAACTGGACACAGTTTGTATTGAAAGTGGGTAGAATGTCAGCCTCAAAAATGGAGAGCAAAGAATTAAAGTTTATTGTCTCGTGGACTCTGGATAAAAATGAAACTAAGTAGGACAGGCAAATATCCAGGGTTGCTATTTGTTGCGACTGCTCTACTTCCTCTGAAATCTTTTTGTATGACTTGATAATCTCATCGACTAGCTCATCCGCATCCTCCAAAGAAATAATATATGCAGTGCTGTTGGGATTCCTTCCATTCTTCTCTTGCTTTGGAAGGACAATGTTTTCCAGGTGCTCCGATTCCAGAACGTCTCGAGGAAGAAGGCAGTCCAATTGCATTAATCTATGAAAAAAGATATACAAATTAGCTATACGAAGTGGTAATATTTTCATAGTGCATTTCTTTCTTAAACTTTTAGCTTACTTATTAAAGACGACGGAGAGTACATGGTAGGTCATTGAGCTACCACCCGTTTCGTTCAGCGATAATAAATTTCGTAAATAGTAGTAATGTGTCAACGGAGGCTTCAAAATGAATGGATAACTTGAGGACATCATGCCAATCAAAGCCCGATTTAGCCTGTGAAACAATTGAATGATATTTTTATAAATATTCGTTCAAACAGTCATTTGTACATTGCCTATGATTACAATATTTTAAAAATGTATTTCCCGTTTCCACCATTCCAGCATACCTTTTCAGTCCCATTGTTTCCACAATTCTGTTGACAAGCTTTACAGATATCTCAAAGCATTTCAATTCAGCAACACTAGGTCCCGTATCATCATCCGCTGTTGAGCCTGGAGGCAAATTAGGCCTAACAAATTTCTTTATGAATAAATCAAGAAGGGAATGTGCAAAAGTGGGTCGATGAATCAGCACTTCATTCACGAGATCTTGTACAGTACTAAAAAATGTTCCGCAGTTCCTGGGCGTCATTGCATACTGCAGCGCCTGCTGGACAACACTCCAATTGGAATCATCCAGCGAATCCACGTTCGACTGAATGGTTTTCAGGATTTCCTCAAAAACGCTTTTCTGTTAAAATTATAAATAATTACCTATCAATAGCCTATTGCACTTTGTAAAAATATCAATCCCCACCATTTCCATTTAAATGTTCAACTTACACTAACGAAATCCGTTGTACTCTGTGCTCTGGCTTTGACCAGCGATCCTAAGCACAAACCTAGTCTTCTCATTTCCCTACTTCTTTCCGCATCGCTCATATCATCCCCCGCAAGCACTTTTGCTACCCTGTCAGGCGTTAAAAACGCTGCAATAGTGGACCCCATACTAGTTTCCCCTATCGCTGGACAGGACTTTCGTTTGGCAATGGCCACCGATGTACTTTTCCCTGCGCCATTTTCCACCGGCTGGCGCAGTTTGCCAGCGGGTGTCTTTCGTCGTAACTCGGTGCTATCAACCTCATCCCTAACAACTAACGATGTGGATGCTGCTGCGCTAGTTCCAGCCGATAACTTTGCTCGCTTCATTCTACAAACTAATTAGCTATTAAACTACCTACTAAACAATACAAATTCAACTACTCGGTTTCTAGTTCGATAACCGTCTGTTTTCTTTTTCGCTTTTAGAGCGTTCACACAATTCAGTGCAGTTCTTAAACTTTGCTTATCACATCCACCACAATTCCGTGGAACGGATTCGGGCATTATATTTTTATCGAAATACTTTTCAACAAGCTTTCGAGCAATGTTACGCCTGCATTTGGCTCTAATCACACTCTTGTGATTAGGTAAATCAAGACAGCTTATTCTTGCAAACCTTGCAAGCTATTGTATGATGGCCATGTAGTAACCTTTAATGGTTTTTAACAATGACTTATTGTTAGAACTTTCTTGTAAAGTATGGCAGGAACAATGGAAAATCCCCGTCTGTACGTTTTTCTCTACTCGATCGAGAGTGAGCATCTGCAAGCCCGCATGTGAGCATCTCCTTTCTTTCGTTTCTTTTTCCCAGACAGCAGCTCTCAGGCCTTGAGCCAAGGGGCAACCGGCGTGCTGGCACATGAGTATCTGCACATTTTGCGGGAACCAACACATGAGCTACTACGGCTGACTCTGCAGCGACGAATACAAAAACAACGACGCTGGCAGCGAAATAATTATTTGCCAAATTAACCATTTTTACGGATTTGCTATTGGCATTTGAAGAAGCAGTTAAAAATGAGGAATATTGGCTTGATTGCCTGTAAGCGAATTGCTTCGCTGTCCTCCTCCTCCGCTGCTTCCGTGAGGAGTCACAAATGTGCAACCCAGTTTTGGGTGCAGTGTTCCAGGTTAGAAAAATGGTGACAGTTATCTTTAATCTTTGATGCAAGTGGTTTAGTTACGTTAATGTGAAGTGGTTCATTTAAAATCTGCATTTTTATGAATTTTGCACAGGTATTCCAGTTTAACCACCGCGCAGCCTATTAAGCATCATCCCACCCCGTTGGAACCTAAGAATGAGGCCCCTTTACCGGTTTCACCACCCACGGGGGAGAGCAAGACTTATGAACCAAAGATTGTAAAGTTGGTGGAGGAAATTTCGCAGCTCAACCTGATCCAGGTGGCGGAACTTAATGAGCTGCTGAAGAAAACGCTGAATATTCCGGATACACCGATGATGGGGGCGATGAGTTTTGCTGCACCTGCGGCAGCCCCTGCAGAGGTAAGCGATTTTAACAGTATAGTTTTGTTTTAGAAGTTACATGACGCAAAATGCAGCTTTGTAAATGGCAATGAATTTATTTATTTATTTGGAATGTTTAATAGGAGGAGGAAGAGGCTGCCCCACAAAAAGTTCAGACTAGCTTTACACTTAAACTGTTGAAATTTGATGAGACAAAGAAAGTTGCTCTAATCAAGGAATGCAAAGCTTTGCTGGAGGGAATGAATTTAGTCCAGGTATTTCCCCTTGAAATTCATACATTGTAGATTAGTCAAGTCATTTCAAACCTTTCAAATGTTAAATTTCGCTTTTGTACGTAATTCTAGGCAAAGAAATTTGTGGAATCAGCACCATGCGTTGTCAGAGCTGACATTCCTAAGGACGAGGCTGAGAAACTGAAGACGGCTCTTGAAGCGGTTGGAGCATCTTGTGAAATTGAGTAGACATGAATGAAGTGAACAAGTTCATACTGCATTTTATTTAATACCATAGTTTGTAGATTTTCTCAAGTCACTAGTTCGTTAGTTTATGACGTTTGTATGAAATGAAATAAAATCTTAATGTAGCTATAAATTACAATTCTTTATTTTTTTTATTGTAGCAATATTAATATAGGTAGTTCTTTAAAAGAACTTCTTTTGCTTTTTATAGAACCCCTTCTCGTTTATAAATTTGTGGATAAGCTCATCATGATCATGTGACAATGTAGCATGTGCATAAATATGTACCTAGTTCCTTTTCGAACCAAAATCGGGATTGTGTTGTGACTTCAATCACATGAATATGCAGTTTGCAGACAGATAACCCTGATGGAATTTTTGTGTCGTCTTAAACCAAGTGCAGCGTTACAAACATCTCATTAGCACTTCTCCAAAAATGACTAATGGTTTGACAAGTCAATACATGCTGCTTACGCAAGATCATATATAGTACAAGGAAATGGGAATTCTTTTCGCATGATCAGTTTAAAGAATTTTACAAGATTACTTTTTAATCATATTTTCTTGTGTGCATAGCATGTGCTTATTCCAATGAATCTGGCATTATGCATGGCTTAGGTCTATCACGTAGGTATTGTGTACATTAGTTATCAACGTCTGACACAAAAGTAAACACATTTGGCAAATTTGCAAGGTGTTGAGAGAGGTAATGAGAATTTTAGCACCTCGTTTCTTTATACCCCACACAGGCAGCTCAGCAACCGCAACTCAAATATAAGCGTTCCATGAATTCGGTGCGTTATCCTTGTACACTTTCTTTCTGCTTTTTGCATTCAACGCAGCTGCATTTCTGTAATGCATGCTAGAGTTATACCAAGTATTACAGCACATGAAGAATGTTTGATGGATTCCCAGTTTTTTTTACAGGATTGCTGAATCATTTAGTCACAAAGAGAATGAGGTTATGAAATGCATTATCTATGCAATCTTGGTTTTAAGTTTTGGTCAATTGACAATATTCTTGGTTGTTATTTATATCATTGCATATTATTCCCTATTTTTCCCGTTTTTCCATTTGCTGGGTTGTTGTACCAAGTACCAGTTTATTGCTCAAATTGCAAATATGTGCAATATGGCTATGTCCTAATTTTATTTAGGCAAACATTGTTATCCTTGTTTGCTTTGTCCTGCATTTTCCGAGAACAACAATGTTTAATTATGCTCCAGTGTTTGACAGCAATGACAATGTTCATTCGGTAAGATGATGGAAGCTTTTTTCTACTAATCTCGCTTCGGCCAGCAGACCTATAAGCACACAATGTTTCTCTCCACTATTAACTTTGTCTGGTTTTTACTGTTTGCTGTTTTGCTAACAGATTCATTTTCATAGTATGATCTGCGTTCGGTTCGGTATATTCCTTCAATCTGTATGAAAACCAGGTTTCTATACTGTCATGATTTTTTTATCTTATTGATCTGTTTTTCTGGTTTTGGACCACACTGCAGTTTTTGCAGTGCAGCATAAATGTGCAATATATATAATACTCCTTTTTCGATTTGCCATTCTGTTCCATAATATGTAATGTTTGCATCATTTAATGACTTAACGATGCACTACCTACTTGTACTTTTCACTGGGTACGTGATCTTTTACCGGTATGCAATGTCTATTGTCTATAAGCTTTTTCAAACATTCAAAACCTAATAGGGTGTCTGTTTTCTGTGTGCATCATGGGACCTCATAATTAACTTTTGTGGATAATCATGACGAGACAGTAATGGAGATGATGAGAATGATCATACTCTTGACTCTACTTCATACGCAAATAATGAAAGTCTATACTTATAGCTTCTGTATTAAAACCGTTCTCGGTAATAATTTCTCACTTCATTATCCTGGTTGGGCAGCCGTATATGCCTTCCCCTTGTAATATTATGCAAACTTACGTGTAAAACACACGCGAATATAAACTCTCCTCTTCTCTCCCCGCTTATCTTTTCATTCTCATTTTCACTTTTTTCTAGAAAGCCAACCGACCACCCACCCACCTCCATTTCTATCCATTTTTTATCCTCTCATCGTCCATTCGCATTATTGCATATTGCATCTACTGATAGACAACGCTGCAACAACACTAATAACCTGACAAAATGGCACCCCCAATTAAGGGACTCAGCGGATTGACCGTTCAGAGCATGAAGAAATATCCATCGGTTAGAACACTCAGAAGACATTCGCAATACAAAAGTTGTGCCACTTGCACACGACATGGAAAGCTTAAAAATTGATTTGTCATTCATCTTTTTCTATTAGATTATCCCATTATATGCCCTTCTTGGTGCCGGTGTCGCCCTCGCTATTTCGGCTTGTTTTAGGACACTCATCAAAAACCCTGAAGTGCATGTTAACCGAAAGGGCAACGAAGAGCCTTGGAATGCCTACCGGGAGAAACAATACAAGGTAATAAAATCTGAAGCAATCTTACCAAAAAGAAGCGGTTTATTTGTATGATGATGCAAGTTTTTACTAATTATTTATTTTAGTTCTTCGGGATTGGAAGAGACTACACAGGTGTAAAGACAGATGCACCTGTATACAAGTAGACGTTTGTAGTTATGTCTTGATTTTCCGCTTGTGAAACTAAAATTGTAGTGAATTCCGTAAACCAAAAGCAACAGTCTGTTCATCTCTTAATACATCTTTTGAGCAACGGATTAGTAAAATAAAAACTTTTTAACCATTATGTCATTAATGTATTATGGACAAATTGGGGCATTTTGAGAAATCAATAAATGGATAAAATTTTACATTCTGATTTTCAAGTTGCATTTTGATTTTACTTTTCTGATTTATTTTATTGTCTTAAAGAAACTCTAGGTTGGAAATAATTCAGCAAAATCAGTTGAAGAAACAGGATGGAAAGATCTACCTGTGGTTTATGATGAGTACACACTAGTGCTTGCGTGTTAACTGGAGTTGGAACTGGTTCACTTAAAGTTGAACTTTTGCAGAATTTTTTGAGAACACTGTGACTTTGTCGGAACTGTGGATTGCTGGGTTTTCAGATGCAACCTTCATTTCTGACAAATTTACCAGTGTTTTCCTTTCAGCAAACTACTTCTGCTTAACATCATTGGATCCATGGGTGGGCTATTTTGGAATCAATGTGTCAGTCATCATGTGAATATATAATTTAACAAATAAATTGAACCATCTACACTTTACTAATTCTTCATGTTATCATTTTGTTTTTATTCAGTGTACATTTTATAATTACTAGTGTAATTTGATCGTTTCTTGCAATCACATACCCTGAGCTATAATTATACACAATACATTACTATTTGTTTAGCTAAAAATACCATTCTTCACTTTCACTCGGGTAGGAAATACTGTTGAAGACAGCTTTTATATTTCATCCCAGTAATTTTACTTTCACATTTCAGATTTCCTATAATCCAAACTGTTCAAAAACAGGTACCATTTACTCACAGCAAAAATATTATGTGGTAAAGTTCAATATGACATACGCTACATTATCATTTATCATTATTGCTACGACTTTAGTAATTCTATAAACTCAGGGTATCATATAGTAAAAGTCACCCTGCAAAAATCATCATACATTGAAATGGAGCGTCATTATAATAACGAATATGGCATATATCTACTAAAAATATTTCATATCACAGCACAAGTAAAAATCTTTTTCAGCAAGGTGAGTGCAAGAATGGCTGAAATCTTAAAGTGTAAGTAGGGTCAGTTTACCGGTAATGACATGTTAACTAGAAAACCGATTGGCTGTGTAAACGAACCCCTCAATTCCCAAAAGTATGAAACGACTATAACATCTACACTACAAATGGAAACAAAGTCGTGTGCTTTGTGTAGTGAACCCATTTAGTGGAAATTGCATAGAAAGAAATGGACAAAGAAGTATTTCTGCTTCTGTTTAAAAAAGCAGTGAATTTCCGCATTTAAGTGAAGTTAAGAAAGAATTGTAAAGTTTTGAAAGAACTGATAGTGCTAGAAAGGAAGTAAGTGAAAGTTTAAGATAGTAATACAAAGATTGTAAATGACTACGAAATTTTTTGAAATCACATATAAGCTGCAACGGCAGCACTCAAATCCTGCTCAATACAGAGTGGGGCCATTTCCTCCCCCTTGGTTGAAATCTGTGAAGAGCGTCTACTTCGTATTGCGTTTTGCACTAGATCATAGCCACACTCGGAGGAGGACAGTGTTAATGGCGGAATTACCACCGAGTGAATGTTAATTCTGCCACCCTGATTGATACCGTTGTTGTTGTTATTGCCGTAATAGTCACCTCCATGAACCACGATATTTCCATGAGGCGACTTAATAACTGCATCGGAAGGCAGTACTTTTTGTCTCCAAAAGTAAGCGTGAAGGAGAGCCTTCATGGATTTGATTTTCTCTGCGGATGATGCTCGAAGGGATCTTCGGGAACGGGTAGATCGGGCAGAAGTGGGTAATTGAGTTGGGCTTGTATTCTGTATGACGAATAGAGTTGTAATTTGAAAGAAATGTGACAGAGAGACAAAAGTGCTCTGTTTTACAAGTGGATTTGCGTGCACTTACACGTGACATAGTACAGAGATTGTGCTAATTGCTAAAAGGGTAATTTTTACAAGTAGTGGTAGTGGTGTAGACAAAGCGTTTCCTTCTTGTCATTGAGGGTTGTCAGAAAATACAGAATTACGTGACAATGTAGTAGTAAGATAATTAGTTTAGGCATTTGTCATTTCTAATGCTATTACAAATTATACTTAGCTACTGCACTTGTTATAATAATATTAGTGTCTATAAGGTCTACTCGTATTTGGTTGGTGAATAAGCAGTCTTTTAATACATGTGTATTTTTAAATGAATAATCATATCTTGATAAAAATGTGAGCAAAATCATATACTAAAGCATAATTAAATTAGGCGAGCTAGAGTAAAAATACAGTTGTAAATAAGTTAAAATTATAAAAGTAAAAGTAAAATTGAATCAAATCCTTGCATATATCATTACTCAATACTCATATTGACATACCTTAAAAACTAAAAAAAAGTTCCCTATCACTCTCTCAATACGGAATTGGATATCACAAGGTTTAAACTTGAACTAAAAAATCTGTTTAAAAATCAAAATCAGAGCTACAATACCAATATGTGAACGGATTGGTGTGGCAGCAGTGATTGCATAGTGTGGTAGTTAGAAATAGCTGTGATAGCGACATAGCCATCCACGATTAAATTTCATAATGGAATCTGGCAACGAGGGCTAAAATTAATGTATGTGCGCGTAGGTTTTGGTAGTACAAATATAAGCTTGGTTATAGCCACTCGCTACTCCATTGTAGTCTGTCAGATCAAGAATTTACCAGCACCACGGAGTCCTCATCCTTTCGGCACATTCGCGTGACCAGACAAATTGCCATAATGGCAATCACGGAAAGTCCAGTGCTTAGCATGACAAGGGAAACGATTGAGCCAATTGCTGGGAGGAGACTAACCAGGCGAACCGTTGGCCCGATGGTTTCATCGATTTGTGCTCTTTGTTTGAACCAAATGCAGGGAAAATAGATTTTGGGGACGTTTTTGAGAAATCTGCAAAAAATATAGAAATACATGCAAACGTAAGGACATTTTGAAAACTGTTAGTCAAGAAATTTTCTTGTATCGACTTTCATGTATTCAAAGTCAATCACCAAGTGTTTTAGACATGTAAATGATTTGGTTGACACCATTTTTGAAAGCTCGTGAAATGCTCTATCAGAAACAGTGTTTGTTATTCTGGCACAACATCATGATAAAAAATGTCAATCAAATTATTCAATGTGATGGGTTCGTCCAAAAGTGTCAAAATTTTATAAAATTGAACGTAACTTTTTTTGTGGACAAGATATTGAAAAAATGAGCAAATACCTTTTTGCAATTTTCATTGGGAACATTTTGACATGTCAACCATGACATTTGGACAGTTAGGTGGCGACTGGTAACAAATACAACGAAGCAATATTGGCCAATTTTTAAAAAATTGAATTTTTTCGAATTTTGGTTTTTGTGCTGAATTTGGGTCAAAGTGCCGTCAGCATTCATCAAAAACATAAATATGTAAATATATTTGGTTTTTTGGGACTTACGCGTAAAAATAGAGAAGTTTTAGAAAATTCATTTTTCTGGTCACAAACAAAAATTGGCCAATATTGCTTCGTTGTATTTGTTACCAGTCGCCACCTAACTGTCCAAATGTCTTGGTTGACATGTCAAAATGTTCCCAATGAAAATTGCAAAAAGGTATTTGCTCATTTTTTCAATATCTTGTCTACAAAAAAGTTACGTTCAATTTTATAAAATTTTGACACTTTTGGACGAACCCATCATACTGAATAATTTGATTGACATTTTTTATCATGACGTTGTGCCAGAATAACAAACACTGTTTCTGATAGAGCATTTCACGGGCTTTTAAAAATGATGTCAACCAAATCATTTACATGTCTGAAACACTTGGTGATTGACTCTGAATACATGAAAGTCGATACAAGAAAATTTCTTGACTAACAGTTTTATGCATAGCTTCCTTGTTGCTAAGCATTTTTGACAACAATGTTTCAGGATAGGTAGAGCATTAAAAACTGCCGATGGTCAACCTTCTTAGATAAAATGAATATTTTTTCAGTAAAAACTCATAACTTTAACCTACCCATAGTCATGCATGGGCTGTAGTAGAATGTTGATTTGCATGGCGGCAGAAACTTGCAGGGGTATTCCAGATCTCTGCAGGGAAATATTACATACATTACATTTCTTTAACATGAACTGATATTGGGTCAAAGGCAAACAATGATTTGCAATATTTTACGTACGGGTTCAATGTCAATGAAAAGCTGGTGTATCGTCTCGTTTGGATGCATCCCCTCTACTGCCTCCCTATAAGATGGATCGCCGTGGTAAAAATGAGGAAATGAGATAAAGGCAGGTGCACCAAATTTGCATGAAGAGACATCAATGGAGCCGCTTGGGGGACATTCTCCCGATGGGCAAAAACACCAGTTCTCAGGTTTGGTGGTCTGGTTGTCAAACATGGTATCATCCCCCCAATAGCGGTATCCACTGATTCCGTCAAGCTTTGTGTGCCCCTTGTAGCTCAGCGTAAGTGTTCTACACACATCGGAACTGAACAGGCTTATATTTCCCTTGGTTTGAAAAGGGGGAAAGAATTCGCCCGCAGAACCCTGTACTGCTCCACAATGTGACTCATAAAACTTGGTATGGTTCATGTAGTCCCACTCCCCGATTTGTCCAAACTTTGTGATATCGCTGACTCCAGTGTACATGTTGAACACGCCATCGTAAGTGGCAGAACCGTTCCTCGCGTAAAACCATCCAAATTTGTCAAATGGTATTTGGACAGGAACTACGCTTGCAGGGACTATAGAGGCAAGATTTAGCAGGGTGTCGGAGTATCCATCGAAAAGGAATTCCCGAGCAGTCTTTGTTACATGAACCTTGGTATGCAAAGCAGCTATCGTTCCGGCTAATAGTAGCTTGTAAAATACTCCTGCATTTCGTAAAGCGAAAGTCGCAGTCTAAAGAAAAGAAATGCAAACATTAGTATTTGTTAATTTTGCACTTAGTACGGCTTCTATAAATTGAGATTTGACTTACTATAGCAGGAACATTAACTGTTGTGATCAAATCGCTTAAATTTCCATTAGACTTTTCTGGTTCAAAGAACCACGTTCTGTTTTGCAAAAAGGTAATGGTACTGTTTGCATCATTCCAATCTTTTATTACTTTTTCTCGGTGCTCCCTAAAATTTAATGAGTCAGATTTATAACTTCTTTGTCTTGTACCGAACAATTTTATGTGAACTTTGATTTGTAATTATTATGTCTTGGCTTATTTCATTCATGACTCACCGGAAAACGTACGGTCCTAGTTCTACAAGTTTAGGCCGTGCAATAGTCTTGTTTGGATTATTGATATCCTCTGGATTGGTCCAATTGAAGAGATAAAACTCGATATACATGGGAATCGGGGTAACTTCCCACAGGTCGTAACTGGCTGAGCCAGGAGTTAAAACCAGTTTCTAGCATCAAAAGAAAATTATCAAAAAGAGCACTTGCAAAGGTTTATTAATATATATAATTAGTAATTTATTATTATGCTACTTACGGAATTTAGTACTGAATTAAATATTGAGGGCCAGACGCAATATAAAAAGGTTCCAAACAGAGAGAATACAGCTCCAAAGATGGTAGCCGCTATCATGCCCATATTAAAACGGGAAGCCATTTTGTCTGACTTGAGTTTTGAACCGGGGTAATATGATAAAATACTAAAAAGGAGTTGCGTTCAAGTACTAAAACTTAAACTACGAATTTCAATTGAATCTCAAGTTCCCGAGTAAACCAAGGCTGTATAGATACGTTAATAATGTCAGGCCGTTAGTTGACAAAAGACGATAAAGCAGCACAACTGGAAGATTCCTTTTGTTGCGGAGTAAATCCGTGTACTGTGTTCAATTTACCTGTAACACAACAAGAACAAAGTCGATTAAATTTTTCAAATCACCCCAACTATAACTTTCACAAAGGCTGATAAAATTTGTATAAAACAACTGCTACAAAGACGAAGAAAGGGTAACAGGTACACTAAAATCGAAAACTTTCACTACTTCAAACCACGGGGACACCAAGTTCCCAGTAAGAGAAAATGTTCCTACTCTCAAAAATCTTGATACAGTTCCGTTTGTCAGCTTGTGGGAATATGCCTTCACTCTTTTGGAGAATTGCCAAAGCGCACGCTTTCTCTGTCATCTTGTTCGATTCTTATGAATAATGGAACTTTTCAAGGTAAAATGTGAGTTTCCAAAGAAAGACACGAACGTTTGATAAAAATCCTTATTGCTCCATGATGATGATTAATGGAAGCGAAAAGAATAAACTTTCAAGCGTTCTCTGCTCCACAAGAGAATGACAAATGAGCCAAACTTTCTCCAGACCTACCAGTTAATATATGCAATAGACTACCTACTCAAAACACATTTACCACTATTTCAATGAATAGAGAAAACGTGTCATAGACAAATGGTATCGACGTACGTCTACATTATCAACCCTCACTGTAGTCTGACCTCCACTAGTTACCCCATTTATTGTTGTGATTCCTCTTAAGAAAACGCCTAAACAACAAATGTATCATTTTACCTCGATGAAAGAGATTAAAAGGAAGCAATGGTGTGCTGACCAGTGCAAGAAGAATGTGTTTATTGCGTTACTTTCTCTCCCGAACTTTTCCAGGTAGGAAGGAATTACATTTGTACGTGGCCTAATCAGCTAAAAGACAATTATGTAGACTTTTGAAAGGCTTCACGCGTGAGGTGACGTTATATACTAGGAATAGAACACTACTGCTAAAATATTCCGTGTTGATGGGTGAAAAAATCTATAATTCGAAGTGGAAAATTATTATCAGGTACATTTTCGGTAGGCTTTTTACGTATTACTTAGCTTACATTTTACAAATTGATCACGAAACTTAGAAAGGCATGTTTGACCAGACGTAACTAGCTACTATGTAGAATTATTTTTTGTGCTTACAGTTGAGTCACGTTGACATGAAGCTGTAACCGACATTTTAAAATTGTATGTAGTTTTTAAAGCATATTGAAAAAGCTTTAGATACTTTTGTTTTCGTTATTATTATCATTGCATGAAATCTAGTTTTTGTGAATTCCGAATTTTTCTGAAAAACGAACCATTCTCCACGCCAAAATACAATGGAGCGGAGCTAAATGAGTGGGTACTTTGTTACAAAATACGAAACTAAAACACGAGAATATAGGTATATACATAAACAAAATTATTATTGAACTGCCATTAGATCAGTCTACTCCCGTGAGTGAGTTGCCTAACAAATCGATATGTTTTGATTCGTACACGATTTTAGCTGAGTTTGAATATTTGTCTCTACAAAAAATTGAACTCAATACCTATCAAACCTAGTAGTACTAGTTTATTCACTATGAAAAATATTATTCATAAAAAAATCTAAAACGCTTTCATGCACCGTTCAATTTCCAAAATTTGTTCACAACCAATCCAGAAAGGAAGCAGTCTAACAGAGAATATCTAACTCTGAGTTAGCTTTAATAACCAGTGTCCTACACGAAACAACACACTTCGTGTCATATCAAAAATGCCACTTAACGCGCCCGTACAAGTTCCTCACGTTTTAGGACTAGTAACTTTAATTCAGTTAGGAATAAATCCTCTGGAAAGGTCAGTAGCTGATGCAATACTAGTCCGATTCTTCTCTCAAAATAGACAAAAACGCTACTTGTTTATTGCAAAATTACATTCAAATAACTGATTCATTCGAATGGAATGAACTGTCATGTGTAGGGTAGGTAATCAAGCAGTAAGATATGGTCCATAATACGTGTTTTTCTCTTTTTTGTCATATTAGGGCAGATATTAAAAATAGTTTAGTGCAATAACTATTGTCAGCAATTTTTCGCACAATGATGTCATGCAAGCGACTTTGTCACGGGATCGTTGAACCGTATTTAGAGTAAACCAGTAATTCTACAAGGTATAAATTTATGCAGCAGTAGTTTGATCATTCCTTAATTGCTTGAATTTTAAAAAGAGAACAGTTAGGAACATCACTCTTTTTATTCAATTAGAAGATACAATTCTAAATTAAATATGCATTGAGTAAGAGAGTATGTCTGTATTTTCGAGGAATCTTAATCTAGATTTTAGATATACATAGATAGATATATAAGTAGGTATTTTTGACTTTTCTAATTTTATATCCAGCAGATTTATAATTTTAAAAATGAATTCTTACTTGTGAATCTTTCTTCCAAGTTTGTCTTCAATCCGCCCAGTCTTTATTGATATGAAATACTTAGTTCTTTTACAAGCTAGATTAGCTTTGCTTTGGCACTGCACAATTGCACGATATTTTGGACAACAAAATTCCTAGAAATAAGGAAACGTACAACCACCAACAACTAAACTATACATGAGCAGTGGCAACTCATTTTTGTGTAACTGTTCTAAAAAAGCATTCGATCAAATTATTGAGTTGATGGTGATAGTGGCCCTTCTTAGAGGTCAATTTTAACACATTTTGATATACACCATTCCATAATTACTCTTTTCACTGTCTAGCCAGGCAAATATTTGCCTGTAAACTAGATAACTTTTGTTTGTCATTTTGGAAATGAATTCAGCATTTTGTTCCCTTTTTCTGTATGTAGCTTTAATGTAATTTAATTTTTATACCAAGTTCATTATCATTTTTCTTTTATCGCCCTCATCCAGTCCCGATGTTCACTTCGAAATCCAGCAGCCAATTCCAACAAACTGTGGGCTTGCTCTTAATGATAATAATTATTGTTGTTGCACTGCTGGACCACTCCGTTCGACAATCTTCTCTTTTCCCATCAATTTTACCCATCTTGCTCTCATAATTTGTTTTACAACAAAAGTATTTTGGAACTTGTACGAGTACAATTAGGTTTTTTATGTTCTTTCAATTTTAATACCCACTAATGCATTTTTTACACAGCCAGAGTACAACTTAAATTCAATATTCATATTACTGTATATCTATTGCTCGTGGTGGTGTGATGAGTAAGCATCCGCGAGTAAATAATTGCTGCGCTATCCATATTTTAGGATATTGTTAAGTGTACTTTGTGCTTGTAGTAACATGAGTCATTAGTCAAATAAAAGCACTAGCACAAGGGAATCAGGAATCCGACTACATCTTATGGGTCTCTTCTCTGTCCTTTTTAATAGCACTTTTCCAATCCCTCACATACTTCTCCAAGACATAAAAGCTTAGATTTCAGTAATAAGAAAACATCAAAATAAAATGTTTCAATTGAACAATGACGATATAAGGAGGATGAGTAGTTTGTTTGGTCTGGTAGTTTTTTAGCTGCAAAATCTTTTGGAATCCTATATTCGTATGGATGGAACTGCGGAGCAGAAACACATGATGTGACAAGCACATATTAAGTTTCATGTAGACTTTTGGATTTGACTTTGAACGTGAGTAGGTTAGGTATGCATAGCAGTGTGTGAATAAAACTGTACGGTAAAAAATGGTTTTTACAAGTATGGGATGATCATACAAAGTTAGGTACATAATATCCGCACTTGTTGTTGCTCGTATTCTCCAATAACGAAATCTCAATCTCGCACAACCTTAGATTACCTTGGTCATCATTATCATCATTACACACTACAAGTAGCAGCACTATCGTCATTACTCATTACTTTTTATTTTCGCATTTCTCTATATTGTATACGGTATAGAGTAGCTAGTTATAAATATTCTTTGTTCTAAAGACAGCATTGCAGATTTCTGACAAGAGATGCAAAGTTTTCGCTTTCTATTCATAGACAATAGAATATTATAACAGAAAACAATGAGTTGCTTACTTTGTTCTAACTTTGTTAGTAATATGGCATCGCAATCTTTTCTGTTTCATTTATTCTTAAACGTTTTGGCTGCTGATTGATAGGGAAGTACTCAGGTGTAACAAAAGATATTCTAGTAAGTATGGGTTAAAACTTGAAGCAAGCAGTTACACTTTCATTACATTGCACTTGTAATATTATTATACACAAGCCATTTATGAATATTAAATTATCAACATAAATTACTAGTTATATTGTACGCTTAGCTATCTTAGCTTTTTTAGCTACTGCCAAGTTTTTGTCTTTAGCAGTTTTATAGCGTGACAAGCGAATAGGTAGTAGCAAACCCTAACCAAAATGATACAGTTTGTGAAAATCATGCAGGGTTCGGAAATTCATAACTAGAGCAATGCATGACAGCAAACAATGCACAATCGGCTGTGACAATGAAACCAAAATGCTGCACATTGTTGTTATATGCTACGTTTAGATGAGGATGATGGTGGCGTGATTTAATATTCAAGGGCAAATAGCACATCCGTCCGTCCGTGCTTATGTGATTAGCAAAGTACGTAATAGGTTTGTGAATTAATCATCCGAATCTACACATATAGTGCAAATAGTTATCTGGGTAGATGATTTGCGCAGTGCGTTATTATGCGTAGCTGCATAATAACGTTTGTATGAAATATTATGCAAACTTTTGCAGTTTTGGAAGCATGCGAATACTTAGAGTGGGAATAAATATAACAGAACGTTATTGTTTGAAATATCTTTATACGTTAAAATCTCGTTTCGTTTAATTAAAATATTTTTGGCGCAGATTAAATTTGTAGCAAGGTTGAGTAAATTTGTAGAGTTATGTTTTAGGTTGCCTTCCTTCTTACGGGGTTACTTGAGACGCATGTCGCTTAGCCCAGTCGTCGTCAGTACCACCGTTTTGTTGATTTGTCCCATTGCCGTTTGTAGTAGTATCTTTTGTAAGTAGGCGAGGGCCGGAGAAGATTACTGCAAACTCGCCAATAGGTGCTGTTAGGAGAATGACAACCACTGCAATTGTCAGAACTTGAGACGCTAATAGTTCCAGAGCCGGTGCATCTGGAGATTTGGAGTTTTTTGCATAGTCCAATGCAATAGGACCAATAGCAGCCTACGGAAAGACAAAAAAAGTCTTAATCAATCCAATTTACCAATTTAATCGCATTATCACTGCATGCTCCTTTGATACTTAAATTTGCGTCATATACAAAAACGCCCTGAATACCTGCACTGTAGCTTTAGGAATCCAAGAAATTGCAATGAACAACTTTTCCCTCACGTTTAATCCTGCAAGTGAGGCTGTTCCATAAGTTACTGCAAAGCGAACAACTGCACCAATCACGAGACAAATCACGGACATTAGGACGGTGTGACCGTCCAAATCCTTGATGATAATTTGAGTTCCAATCACGCCAAACAACAGAGGTTCCGAAAATTGCCAGAGAAATGTGAAGCCCCATTTGATTTGGTTCTGTCAAGGAACAAGACATGTTACATGTCATTTATTTTAGCACAGCCAGTGTATATTTCTATTTTTGGTTTTTGTAATGCGATCTACTTAGTAAATAGTACTTACTATTTCATTTTCATGAAAATTTCTCTTTTTCCACACGCAGCTTGTTACAAATGCTGCAAAAATACAACCCAAAGCCCCCGCACCCGAATAATTTACTAGTTTGAAACCGAATATTGCGACTATTCCCCCTGCTAGAATAAAGATCCCTTTCACCACCCCTTCGTCCGGATCTGGCGCTTCTAAATTTTCTGTTGGATTGAAAACAAATCCATTCAGGAGACCCCAAGCAAACCCAAACCCGATTCCCGAAACTACTTCAATTGGACATTGCATCAACATGCCAGTTATCCCTTTATCCGATGCAAAAACAAAGCCCAATGCAACTCCAAAAAGTGAGATTGCCACCACATTATCCAAAGAAGCTGCTGCTAGCAATACGGTAGGTACTCCTTTCTTTTCCCCGTAGCCCAATCCTTTCAGATGCAAAATTCTTGGAACAATGACAGCAGGCGACACGGCAGCTACAACGAATCCAACGAGAATCCCCCACATCCATGGAAAGTCCAGAAGGAAATGGGCAAGCACCGCTACGCAAAGAGATTCGATGACAGTGGGCAGCACGGCCAACCTCAGAACAAGCCATTTGAATCTGATGAGAGTGTTCAAGTCCAAACCAAATCCAGCACGGGTTAAGATGACGGCCAGGGCAAACTATATTTATATACGCGGGGGGAGGAGAAAAATCGAAATTGGCTGGAATAGGTTCGGTATCAAAAGAAAAAGGATACAATGAGCATTTGGAGAATTTATGAGTTTACTTGCCGAATTGGGGCGGAGACAGCAGGCTCCCAGTGTTGCATAAGGTCAAGATATGGAATATTCCTAACAGCAATTCCCAAGCCAAGCATGCCTACCATCGGAGGCATTTGCACAAGGCTCACAAGATATCCTTCAAAATGGACGAACGTCAATATGTTTGATACTTTAGTTACATACTTACCGTATTTCCGCTAATAGTAGCCGGGCCCCCAATAGAAGCCGGCCTCCATTAGTGGCCGGGTCTACAGCTGAGCTATTTCCGTATAAGCCGGGCCTCTAATAGTAGCCGGGTATATTTTTTACTTAGCATGGTGCTGGCTGGTGAAATAAACATAACGCGCTATTGACTATTGCGTTTTTAGGAAATATTTATCAGTTTTGGTGCTTATCTTATTAAAAATACATTTTTTATCAAACGTTTAAATTGAAATAGCAGCATGACTGCTGTAAGCAAGTCAGAAGCTCACACTGGATAAAGTTTAACAGGGAGAGAAGTAGAATTAGTGAAGTTTGTAAGCAGCCACATCTTTTTTATTCATCGACCATGGGTATAAATATACATGGGTGTATATATACCCATGCTCGATGTTTTTTATTAACGTTAACTATGATACAAGTGCATGAAAACGAAAATTAGCATAACTAGGTGACGATTTTACGTCAATAAATGCACCAATATCGGTTATTTGATTGAACGATAAATAAATTTTCCACGAAAAATTTTGTAAAAGATATTCCGGAGGAAAATTTTTTCCTCATTTTGAATAGAAGCCGGGCCTCTAATAAAAGCCGGCCTCTATTAGTGGCCGGGGTCTCAGATAGGTAAATTTGGCTACAAGCCGGGGGCTTCTATTAGCGGAAATACGGTAATAAAGTAATTATCTTGAAAACGAACCCAAGAGTCGTCCCCCACATTCCAACAGCACTATGATATAAACCGTTCCACCGGGTAAATTATCTCTACCGACAAACAGTAGCATAACCAGCCATATTAGTAGTGGCAGTAGCGAATAAACAATTATCTGCGAAGCTAGCGGATGGATTTTAAAGTTTTTTAAATGCGCCATGATCCTTTTAGTTAGTCGGTTAGTGGTTAACGAGGATCGCCTCGGAGAAAAATCTGGACGTTGCAAGTCTGACGAGGAGTCCACACGACGAATGTCATACTCGTCTTGCATTTCCATGCTCCTGGTAGCCAAATTTTGCTAGATGGAAAAACTAATTACTATGTATTTTACAGCCACAATAGCCAATAAATAAAATTTGAATAATGTATTCAAATGGGCAAAGTTTGACTATTAACAACTAATATATATAGTCCAGCATCCTTATAGTACCTCGTCTAAAATTAGAGGTTTTGTCGGAAAGATTGAAAGACTATGAATGATGCATGAATGTGGAAAGAACAGACGAAGAAAACTTTTTTGAAGAAGCTGTCGCTAATGAGAAAATAATGCTTCGGCTCAAAATAATAGTTTAAAAGCTATTAATGTTAAATAACATAATTACTGGAAATTAGAGGGTAAATTGTGGATAACCTTTACCTTTTCCCCATCCGCTGAATATGCTGCATTGTCATTCCTGGATGCACCTGAATGCACACCTCCATAATCTTTGATTCTTTTCAAAATAAAACAATTTATATTTTGATAAATTATAATTTTCAAGCTTTCTCCCACCATTCAGTTCATCAGATAATGAAAACGAGGTTCACAGGTGAATGCATTCACAGTCAACCAAGCTAGTTTAAACTTGCCTACTGCCAAGGCTTTGGCGTGATCGTACTTCTAATGATGGGTTTCTTTCCGAGTCATTTCCATCCTCGTCGCCATCAACGTCTGAAGAGTATGGGTTTTGATGGGAAACGAGTAAAGGCTGTTTTTCTTCGTTTAAATCTTTGAAACTCATTGTTTATGGAAATTCAGAGAGAAAAATGTTTAGAACTTGATTTTAATTTAAATTAAGAAAATTAAACACTGTTATGCAAAATTTGTTTTTTTTTCAATCGTCAAATGGAGACTTGCAGTTTAAAGAAAACTAGTACTAAGCCCGTTTTGCCATCAAAACAAAATACAATTTGATGGCATCTAGAGCTAAATACATATATCAAAACTTTTAAACCATGTATGGAAACCATTTCCGATCACTCTAAAGAGGCATCCGCTAATTTAACTCGTTGAATTAGTTAAATACGTTTTGTTGAATTACCCAGGGTCAATCTCGGGTCCGTATTCCAGATTTTAACTAATACAAATTCAACCGGGGATCCTTTTTCATTAACCCACCCACTTTAAATTCAATAGTGGTTCTCTTTTCCTTCGGTGTCCTCTTTTTGAGAACCCAAGCAACTCAAAAGTCTCTTTCCTTAAGAATGTAAACCTTCTCGGTTTACTCTCATCAATTTAAAAAGGGCTAAACATGGCTGGTTGGTTGGTCAGTCACTTCAATTATAAAAGTTTAGCCTTCATGGCTAAAAGTGGTAACCTTCCTGGTTAACCGAAACTACTAAAACGATAGCCAAAAGGCTTACCGGTTTGCTGATGGTTAAGCCCAACCAAATTCCTACCCAGTCATATTACCATAAACCTTTTTTATTTAAAAAACGGAAGAATAAATTATTTTTTATTCAAAGTAGACGGCAGCGTGGACTTTTTATTTAAAATGGACAGCAGTGTTGATTTTTTATAAAATTGACATCAGGAATTGACATTTAAAAAAATAATACTTGTTGTAAGTTGTAAAACTACGTCCAGCGAAAAATTATTAGCGACAATTTTAGCATGAATTCCCCACCCTTCAATTGGTCTACATACCAAATTTGAGCTCAATCAGAACAAAACTGTGAAAAACTACGCCTGGGGGATAACCCCTACCCCCGGGGGTAATTGGTTAATTTGGCTAAATTCCCCACCCTTTCATTGGTCTACATACAAAATTTGAGCTCAATCCGAGCAAAACTGTGAAAAATTACCCCTGGGGGATAACCCCTACCCCCGGGGGTAATTGAAATTCCCCACCCTTTAATTAGTCTACATGCCAAGATTCAGCTTAATTCGTCAAAAAATAGCAGTACTGAAGTGCAGTAACTGCACTGCAGTTGAGATAATATGTTTTTTGTACAAAAAATTTGCCCCAGCCAGGTATCGATCCCATGACCTTAGCACTCTACTACCTCAAGCCCTACGCTCATGCCACTGGGCCACGTCAGCATTGTTAGTGCAAAGCTGCAAAATAGTAAGGCAAGTGCTAAGCTCTTACAGAACGACTTAGGGAGGTCCCTTCTGAAATGTATAGTTAGATGATTTTATTCGAACGAATAACCGCTCCGTTCCAGACAGTGAAAGAATTTGTGTCTTATCAGAAAGTCATGTGCATATTGTAAAATAGTTTGCTCTTTATTGTATCGTTTCAGGCATCAAATGTATAATATGTTATTAGGCTTGAATGATTTGGATTTGGACAGTCAGTATGTATCAGTAATAAGTTATAGTTTTGGAAATGTTGCTTGCATACGCATAAACAGAGACGTATAGATTTATTGACATTAAAAAACAAACAAACTCATACAAAGATATGGTTGTTAAATTTTGGCTTACAAAGTTTGTTTATTTTCAAGCATAAAAGTTTATACCTTACAAATACATATTTTATTATTGCAGCAATATTCAAGCACTCAAGTGCACTCTACTAAACACTGATGCTATAGTGGGTTAAAACGGTATTATATGATCTATCTATTCTCATTCACAGATATGTCTCAATTTTCAATAAAGTCATGGATTTAACAACGCTTAAGCATAATATGCTAAATTGCATATTATGTATAACAAGGTAACAACAAAGATTTAATCCACTTTATAGTAAATTATCAATGTGGTGGTGCTAATAGGTTTCAATGTCCTAGCTAGAATCCTAGATCCTCCCAAAATTTAATGGCTTTTGTGAAAGGTTCTGGAATCATGTGACCGTTAATATGAATTAACATATATTGAGGTGCAGTTAATCCTGCAATGCTACTGGCGTCAACTGGATCCCACTGACTGTTCTGATATGTTAACGTCGAGCTATGCATAAATAAGCATATTTAAGAAAACATCACGATTGTATATTTATACTGTTATTATATAACAATGAACTCATGACGTTCGTGAGAATTCTTCTTACTTTGTTTTTGCAAAGTCTGTCCAAGTTTTGACCAATGATTTGGATACTGGGTAATCCCTCGAACTCTTTGAGATTTCAAATAATCTGTGTGTATTGAACTGCAAAATCAGTTCGTCTGCATGACAAGGTGCATCCATATATTTCACTTGCTGCCGCAGCAAATACTTTTTAATGATATCCTTTCCGACGTCCATTGCTATTTTCAGTTCTGGAGCCACATAATCATTATGTGTGGGCATCACTGCTTTGAATAGCCGGAAAAAGCTAATGTCACCAGGATATGAATAATAGTACATGTACACAGGAGCGTGTTTTGCATGCAACAATGCCGCTTTTCTCGAGTCAAGGAAGTAAACCCGCTCAGAGTACAGTTGCGTCAAGTTTGCAATTGTAGCATCCTGTAAGGGTTTACCAGCTAATCGTTTAAAATATTCTTCTTTAATCTTCCAAGACACGTCAAATCTTTTAGGATCGTAGTCAAGCATAAGAGGAATCCATTCATTCCAGTGTTTCCATAAGTTATCGGAAATGTATTTGCTGGCTAGGATTCCTGGAAGATAGGACCGCATATTATGTATATACAGAAATTTAGAATATAACCATTGTATATTCAAGCATGCAGTATATAAATAATATTTTCTTAGCTACTTCCGGTGTTGAGTAGTCCTTCACCGGCATTTACCCCTGTAATCCAAGGGATTTTAGCAAAACTTCCATTTCTCAACAGCTCTAATGGTTCTGCTGGAAGAAAGTCTCCATCCACGGAAGGAACAAATAAATCTGTATTTCTCCGAATTGGAGACTATATGCAAACAATTTGAATGCTATCACATTTTCCTACTTCAGTTTCTCAATTCTTGTTGTTTTAGAAAACCTACCATGCTGGAAATATGATACCTAACCAATTTTCTGGCATCCACTCGTTTCAGACATTTCACAAGAAGTGTACTATTATCCACCGGACAACCCATGGCCACTCCGAGTTGCTTAGCCTGAACCTGTGGGGTTTTACTTCTCGCCCATATTTGCAGGGCTGATCCACTTTGCGAAATAGCTCGATGGAACAATCCTGCCGAATGTGGTGATAAAATGTGGTAATGTACGGAACTTGCACCCGCACTTTCACCTATAAATACGTTTATATCGTAAGTGAATTTTAAGTCACGCTTATATGGCCTACTTTAATTATATTTTGCTTGATCAAAATTTACCAAATAAGGTAACGCTATTAGGGTCTCCTCCAAAATAGGCAATATTTGATTGTATAAAGCGTAATGCAGCGTTTTGATCCCAAAGTCCTTGATTTCCTATAAAATATCAATTTTGCGCTTTAAAAATACATATCAAACATATTCCAGTACAATTCCAGAGCACTTACCTTTAAGAGTATCATCGCCAGTATTTAGGTAACCCAAAGCACTTAAACCTGAAATTAGTGAATGAATTGACTAGTAAAAGGTGCGGCTAGTATTCTACAGTATTGATGCAAGCTTACGATAATTAAGTGTCACTAGCACAATATCATGATCCATGAAGTATTTAGGTTTGTACATGTTCGAACTGCCGGCCATGAAAACTGCAACGAACATTTTACACATTTTATATGTTTATGATTCAATCGATTCACTGTTGCAAGAAAAAAGGCTTTCAGCAAATGAAACTTACGGCCACCATGCAGAAACACCATCACTGGTAATGGTAATAACTTTGCTGACTTCAAAGGAGTGAAAACATTTAATTTTAAGCAGCTATTTGAAAACGAAGTAAATGTATACTAGTGTAGTAAACATTGATGTTCAAAAACTAGACATTCTTTCATTTGAGGTACATACTCTTCCTGACCATACACTCTTGCGGTGACCATTACATCCAGTTGCATGCACACTGGTCCGTATTCTTTGGCACTTCGAATTCCCTTCCATGGCTTTGCCGGTACCGGCCGCTAGATACGAAACGCACCAAAAAATCCATGAACGCGTGCTAAAAAGTTTGTTTGCATACGCACTGAAGCAAGTGAACTTTTCATCACAAAATTAAGGTATTTGACGAACCTCAAACCGCAATTCGTTAATAGGAGGTTCTGCGTAAGGCACTCCCAAAAACTCATAGTACGTTCGTCCTTCTCTCGACTTGGCCACATTACCTTGGACAAGACCGAGCGAAGTTTGTACCACAGGATCTCCATTATGGAATCGTATGGAATTGTACAGGTATGTAGCTAAACTTAGTGCTACCGCCATTACGGCAACTGCTGCTGGCGAGGTTGATGAGGAATACGGCGACGAAGACCACAGAGAACCGTGCTCCTTCCGCTTCGCTTCCTCGGCTTTTACTGCGGAGGACGAGTTTTTTATGTGTTCAAACATTTTTCCTGCAAAACTGCCGTTGAGCTTTCTTCTTTAAAAGAAAACACCCTTTTTACTTAAACAACAAAGCCACTAGGTAGCATCTTGACCCAACTTATTGTGTAGACAGAGGAAGAAATCCGTTATCCGATTATTGCCGACAATAGCAACTTTGCAATTTTCAAATGTGCACAGTCAGCAAAGAATCAGGTAAAACGACTGGCGTTCTCTTTAAATCATTCCTTCACTGTTTGGTTTAGTAATCACGCTGAGGTGAACATAGTGCTGACGCTGGTGAGTATCTTTCGATTTTGCAAAAAGAGACACGAGTCGCAAAGTGCGTCTACTGTGCATTTGGATACTTAAGCTTTATTAAGGGCATTGCATTGTCATCCCGTGCGTTCACCATCCAACAATTTCATGAACTTGATGATTTGAACGAGCATGGTTATGATTATCGTTGTTCGTAAAATGAAATAGGTAAACATTGAAAAAAGCGCAAGTAAATGCCGCGTGAGGCTAGAAGCTGTCGTAAATTTGCAACGTTGAAACGTGGAGAAGGCATTAAAGACAACGTATCATTCTTGTTGTTCTTTTTATTGTGGAGCATAACAGGGAATGGGTATCGGCTAAATATTGTTGCGTTTTTTACAATTGTCACTTGATCACCAGTCATGCAAAAATGTAATTTTGTTTGTACAATTTTACAAAAACAAAGATAATGCTTTTGAAGGGACATGCTACGCATATATTGTGAGAAAGGTTAAATGTTCTGGTAAGTTACAACGCAATTATATGTACTTAGTATTTGAAAGTCTTATGTCTATAGAATAAATGCATTTACGTCAAAAGACAATAATACCGACACGTGCATGTAATTTTAAATTTGCGTGTTTCTGGAAGACAACATATTAAATTTCTTCAAAAATTCTCATTTGGAATCTCCAAGTACCTCCTCCTGAAATTGGATAATAAACGCCAATTCATGTCTTTCATCTTTGAAAATTAACAATAAGAGGTTAATGGGAACAAAATCGTGTAAGAAGCAAAAACAAAAACAACTTGCCAAGCGTAAAGTTGTGCAATCGGTCATGGGCTTCTTTCTAATTGAAAGATTTTCCTTTTCCATTACTTCCATTATCAAGTTCAGACTGGTGGTGGGTTGTCTAATTACTTTAGCGCATATAGTTCTCTCCATTTCAAGGAGGAAACCTTACAGTTTTTTGTTTCACATGTTTCCTTGTAAAAGGACATCCCACAAACCTTTTAAAGAGCTTTTCATTTTTGTTCAATTTATCATTGTTCTTTCGCAAGCGTCTGACAGAAACAATAAAAATTGTAAAGTGCACTTGCCTCATACTCTGCCACTGCTTGGCCGTCACAACAATTTGTGTTCAATAATTATCAATTTTACTTTTGCTTGAAAAATGGTACATGAACTTTACATTTCAAGGTCATTTGGTAATTTTAACTTTTAGGTAAAAAGTTCTTCCAAAATTCGTTAACGTGTCGGTTCTAAACCTCACATTTTCAAATCAACAAGACCAACAATTATCACCTAAAATCATAAAAAAAGTTCGCATTTTATTGCCCCAAAGCATACAAGCACAAGCATTTTCGCAATTTCATAGTTCTGTCAATATATACCTATATGAAAATATCTGATTTCTGCAATCCTCTCTCTACTCGCAATTATTACGCTTCTCACATTAATGCCATTATTACGTATGTTACTTTGCTTGGCTTCGTCAAATACTATAAAATGTATTCAAAAATGTGAATTGTTAAATGTCAAAATAACTGATACAAAAAGATGCAAAGTGTAAACCACAAAGATTAATGCTGATTCTGCTGCTGTGCGTGGTTGCATATCTGCGTCCTGCGTGCGTTCACAAAATGATAGAACACTAATGATTACATTATGATTACCTTCGTCATATTATGCATAAGGTTATCATGCGATAAGTGTAAATTCTCTGTGACAATGCAATGCTGCATGTGGCTTAACAAATTTTGTAGCAAATTGCATTATTTGAGTGGTACCCTTCGGCAAGTGCATTCATCGCCACAAAAACAAAAAAAGTATGTTCAGTGATGCTGCTCTCATGATGAGCAAACGTTATTAAAGTGCGTATGTATGGGATCATTCAAGTACGCAGAAAATTGAATGATGAGGATTCTCAAGATATTTTGTAGCATTTTAAAGCAACTTTGCGTTTGGTAAAAGACATATTTGATCACGTGACAGTTGTTGCGACACTAATGAATTTGGTCTTTTGCAACATAACATTAAAATGAAAAGTACGAGGAATGCATTCCGAGAATTTATTGTACGTTCTTGAACAAAACAGATAAAACACATTATATTGAAGGCAAATGTGCTTTATGTAAGTAGCAATTCACTTATTCTGTATGTTAGGTTACTAGTTAATATTTACCAGTTGTTTGGATCCAAGGGATCTCTAATGTTTAAACTATCTATGAAGGCAATCCTATCCTCGAATGGCTGGTCAATCATACCTGCATCTCTATCTAGTTTCATATATCGCAAACGAAACTTTTCCGTGTCGTTTTTCACCGGCTCCCAAGTCACATTTCCAAATTTTAGCTGTGGAGCATCGCTAATAAAATCAGACAAGCTGGCCACCAAATCCCTTGAAAATGCATAATCTTGCGAAAATGTTCGAATTTGCACAATTGGGTTTGTACTCCAGTAGTACATTAAATCATCTCCGTGGCATGCCCCGAATCTTTTATGATCTCTATGCTGCCGAACAATTTGATTAAAGTACGCTTCGATAAGATATCTTGGCCAGGTGAACTCGGCAGGTACATTATTTCTTCTTCGCGCAGATTTGATGAAAGTGTATGTACTCGGAAGAACGCTGGAATAGTATGAAAAATAGTTAAGGTAGACGGGAGCGTACTTGGCATGATGGACGGCCGCTTCTTTTGTGGCATGGAACCAAATACCATCTGAAATCATGACTGTTACATTTTCTAAAGCGTTTTGCGGGGGAATTGTGTCAATGGGAGTAATTTCAGTGTCTTCAGGTTGATCCCCGTCTGTGGAATTTGAACCGTCACTGGGAAAGCCAGGAGGAAATGGCATGCTTTGCGGACAGTAGTAGTGGCGGATTTTCTCAGAGACTTTTGTTCTATTGGGGTCGTAATGAAGAAGAATTGCCACGTGATCATTCCAGTGAATATCAAGTGTATTCAGTACTTCTGGAGTCGCTTCTAGTCCTGAAAGCATGCACAGTGTTGTAAGGTTTTGTAAAAATAATAATACTGGAGTGATTATACTATTTATACACTAGATTCACTGTACTCGCTGTTTTCAAAGCGCCTTCTCCCGAATTCATTCCAAAGATTACAGGAACATGATTGAAATTTCCACTTTTAAGCATCATAAATGGATTTTCGCTAAGAAACGTGTCCTCTCTCACAACAGCTTCCACTGATCCTGGGAAAAAGTCATCTTGTGTATGAACAGGAGACAGAATTATTTCGTGTTTGGCAACAATACTCCTTCCGTCCATTTTCTTGAGACAGTTTACAAGAACGCTTGTGTTATCAGTAGGACAGCCAACGGACTTGCCAAATTTCAATGCTTGCTTTTGGGGGCTTCTGGTGTAAGCCCAGGGGCAAAATATATTTCCAGATTGCATTATGGCACGATGAAACAGTCCTTTCGAAAGTGGAGATATCACGTGATAGTGTACTGATGCACCACCCGCACTTTCTCCTGTGAGAAACAAACTTTACTTTGTAATAATGAAACAAAATTTGATTTAAGCAATTCATGAACATTCATGACAAAAGGTAAAACTCTTACCAAACAATGTGACGCTATTCGGATTACCTCCAAAATGGCGGACATTGTCTTGCACAAACCTCAAAGCCAAATTTTGATCCTAAAATAAAATTTTTGAAATTTTTTTGAAAGTTTTGAAGGTTTTGGAATTTTTGATTTTTTTTTTGAAATGTTGAGCCCAAAGTTGTTATTAATGGTTTAAAAAGCTTCTGCTCATGCTCGTACCAAAACTTGTTAAACGTACTTTGAGTCCCATGTTGCCTCGAATTAAATGATCGCCCGTGTTCAAAAACCCGAGGGATGCCAGCCGGTAGTTCATTGTAACTACAACCATATCATGGTCTGTAAATAGGATTTTTTACTTATTACTTAATTTACTAAAAATGCAATCTATGTATATGATGATGGTAAGATCAGATTTTAAGTCTATAAAAGAATATTAAATGCTTGCCCATAAAATATTTTGGATCAAACATGTCGCTACTTCCAGCGACAAAACCCCCGCCATGAAGCCACACTAACACCGGATAGTTTGCCTTTTCATCTACCTGAAACAACATATTAACCATTTGCTTCATTTTCTTTTCAGTAAATTGTAGTAAATATTCTTTCAGTTTGAGATCCTCACAGATGGGGTGAAAAAATTGATCACTAGGCAGTTCTCTTCGCCGAGAACCCTGCCTTTCAGAATTGCATCAAACTGAAGACAAGCGGAGCCAAAAGTGTCTGCCGCTCGTATATCACTCCAAGGTTTATCCCATGGGACGGGAGCTTCAAATCTCAAGTCTCCCTCAGGGGGCATTGCGTAAGGAATCCCAAGATATTGGTAGTACATCCTATTTAGTCTGGAGAATTCGATAATGCCTCGAACTCTCCCTAGCGTCGTATTGACCACTGGAGCATCACGCCCTGGAATAAAACTTGCAAAACAAGGGGACCCTAGTTCCAAACACCAGCACAAAACAAGGTAAAATCTGAGAAAGTAGGTGATTGTGTCAAACTCCCTTTCTGACATGACAAAAAGTCAGATATTGTGCTGTGACACAACAGAGATTTCGTAACGACAAACGGCCAATTAGGACAACTAGAGTGTGGCACCCAACTGAATAAATCGCTTGCGTAATACTAATATTCAGCGTGTACGAAGTTCGTATTACGAACGACCTAAATCTCCCTAGAACATATACATGCGCATTTCATCAATTCATTTAGCTAATTTTATAAGCCAAGTGGTTAAGGTTATGTGATTGATTGCAGACTCGATTACCCGACGACTAATTACTGCGGTTATGAATGAGCGTTACGTTACTCTCGGTAAGAATCTAGTGGCATGCCTGTGCTACTATATTTTGCACGATATTTTTTGTCCTGTAAACATTGTTTTACGATCAAGGTCGTTTATGACATTGTTTACTTAGCTGTTCAACCATTCTAGAGGAAAACCCAGTTCGTCACATTATCTTCAGTAAACTAATTGAATGGATATTGATTGCTTTATGCAGACATGTTTTTTTCTAAAACTTCATTTGGTTTTGTTTGATGGATAAAGATTCACAATGGATGTCACACAGTATGTGGCACTGGCACAGAGAAAGAATTGAAAGCCAACATGTAATAATAGCTTTTATGATTATTCTCTTTATTTTATGGAGGAAATCGAGTACATAGTATTATTTAATTTCCATCGTCCTCAGTGGTTCTGTTCGGATTTCTAATTTGGAGATCATCCCAGAAACTCAAATACTTTGTGAAAGGTTCATCAATAATGCGTGGCGGCTCATCAAGTTGCATGTAGGGTAAAGGTTCTTCTTTCGGATCAATAGCTGGCCAAGGAATACCCTCGAACTTCATTCTAAAACCACTTGGTTGAAGGTAGAAAAACAAATTAGTAAAACAGAGAAACAACAATTAGAGCATAATATTTATTTAGGTAAAGGATTCCTCGCATGTGCGTGGCTTACTCTTTCTCTACAAAGTTGGCAAACGCGTTCACTAAAACCCTGGAAAATCGGTAGTCTGGACTGGTCTTCCAAATTTCGCTCATCCAGTTGAAATGCCAAAGAACAAGTTCGTCCTCACCGTGACAAACCTTTGAGAAAATGGATTTGGCACGTTTCAGCATTTTGAATTTTTATAAAAAGCATTTTCTTTATAAGCATCTTGTTTATAATTAAAGAGCCATACGCCCCACTCATGCGACCCTGTTGCCCGTGACCTCTTTTTCATCATGTCATGAGTAACAGAAGTTGCAACATGAAACTCTGAAGGTATCCAGGTTGTTGGACTGACTGCTCTGACCATACTGTATGTACTTGGAAGGGCTTTGGACTCGTATGTGTAAAAGTAGAGATACACGGGTGCTAAGCGAGCGTGCCTCGTAGCTACATATTTGAGAGGATGGTAGTACATTCCATCGGAAATCATTTGGGTAAAGCTTTCCAGATCATCTCCTGGATTTGCTGTGCGACCATCACCAAAGTAGTACTGGCGAATTTGCTCTGAAATATCAGTTTCTTTAGGGTTGAAATTGAGAAAACGGGGAGCCCAATCTTTCCAGTTGTAACCCATGTTCTCCTGAACATCCGGATACGTAGCTACCCCTACACGCAGATCCGTATTCAATATTTATAGTTTTATGGCATTTTTGGGGTTATGTGATGCATTCGTATTTATTTCTTACTTGCTGTTTTTAAACATCCCTCTGCCGATGTGACTCCTAAGATCACTGGCACCGCATTAAAATTGCCATGTTCCAAGATATTCATAGGGTGTTCAAACAAGAATGTGTCTTCCCTCCTCACTTTTTCAAGGGTCGCTGCAAAAACGTCCCATGGTTCGTGCACCGGTGACATGGTATCAGAACTGGGAAGTATTAGTACCTTTGCCCGTTTTCTTTTGAGACACATCACCAGTGCAGTAGTATTTCTAGTCAGGCATCCTACCCTTTTTCCAAAGCGTTTTGCTTGGGCTCGTGCATCATCCACGTAGGCGCCCGGCATTACAGCCGTGCCAGACTGAAGTATGGCCTTGCTGAACAAACCTTTGGAAAGTGGGGATCTTTTTGGGAAATGTGTGTGTTGGTCATCATCTTGATAAGCATAATATTTGATTAATTTGAAGTTTTAAATGCTTACAAAATGTGGTAATGGACTGCTACAGCTCCGAAATCTTGACCCATTAGGGTAATCCTGTCTGGGTCCCCACCAAACCTGTCCCCAATCAAATACTGTTTGTAAACATTCAAAGCACCCTAGTAGAAATAATTTGCTTCTCAAACCTGCGTATGTTTTCCTGGCAGAATCGAAGTACCATGGATTGATCTTTGAAACCTGTCATAGTCAATTCTTGCAAATGTGAATCCAAATTTCAAGAGAAAATATTGATACAAATAAAGATATCTTTTAGTAGCCACTTGCCCATATTTCCTCTGATCAAATCATCTCCAGTATTTAGGAAACCTACCAAAGATTTAAAGTTGCACTTACAAGGTCATTACATATGTATCACTAAATGTGTCATATCTCAAGTTGTTTTATATTTCTTTACCTAATGAGTACAGTCTATAGTTCATTGTGACTACTATAATATCCTGAACGCGTGATAAAAATGTTCATAATATCGTAAATTATAGTTTGTTTTCCTTCAGTAATGTATGTTAAGTCTGCGATTTGATCTATTTAATCTTTAGCGCAATACCAATACCTCATCCATAAAGTAGTTTGGGCCGTATAATTTGGAATCCCCGGTGATTAGTGAGCCCCCATGAATTTTGACAAGAACGGGTAAACGTCCTGTGGCTTTTGGCACTTTTGGCACGTATACGTTTACAAAGAGACAACTAAAAATATGTAGTAAATTGGTTTGAAAAATGCAAGGTCATAAGTGACATTACTTAAGGCACTTACTCCTCTTGGCCAATTAAACGACCATACACTAAGGCATCATACTGCATGCATTCGCTACCATATTGAGTAGCTTTATAAATTCCCTTCCACCGATCTGGGGGTACTGGTGGCTGAGCACAAAATCATGAATTCATTGTTCAGTAAAATTCGTTGGAAAATGCACAGGAAAGTTTAAATGGTTTTCTTTACCTCAAATCGGAGGTCACCTAAAATTTAAAGCATTTTTGCTGCTTTATGACTGGCAGTAAACCGTAAAAGCTTAAATGAATTTTATGAATGAATTATTATTACCTACGGGGGGTTTGGCGTAGGGGATTCCCAGGTACTCGTAGTACTCCCGACCTCCTCTAGACACTGCGACCCTTCCCTGAATTTTACCACTACTTATGTCTACTACCGGGGCATTGGACGTGAGCAAGCCGAAACCGGCAAAAATGTAAGAAACTACCCCCAACGCGGATGCCATTGCAAAATAAAATGGCAAAGGACTATTTCTCCAGGCTTTACTTTTAGTCAAATTTAGCCTAGGCTCACACAAAGTCAAGGGTACTCCATGCCATATAGTAGATTTCCTACCTACAGTCTGTCCTTTGGCAAATAACTGTATTTTCTCTACTTTGTTCTGGACCAGGCTTGTACTGGAACTCTGAATGAAATTGCTGTGCTAGTGAATAAAGTGTGTGAATGGCAAGGACAGGGACATTTGCTGCGTATCATGTTGGTTTTTATGATTGCTTCTAGTAATACACTCAATTAAAACAATGATTATTCTATTAATGGTGGCATTTCATGTGGGTGCATAAATTGACGCATTTACTTTACTCATAAACAGGATACTTAAATTTAAAAGTTTATTTCTGTTGGCATTTATTGTGTGTAACATTTTATTATATGTATACAGTAATCTTGCATGCTTGCAAAAAACTATATACCATGCGTGTGCAAGTCGTTTAAAAGGTACTTAGTTGAGACTAGCTATCACTACTTAAAAAGGATCACAGTCGAGTAACTTTCCAAGCGTTGTTGACAAGTAGGAACAAATTAAAACAGCGAGGGACTAGTGTTGTAAATTGGATATAGCAAGAAACATAATGTAGCTTAAGTATATGATAATAACTGGGTAATTTATATACCTATTTTAATCAACTACTTTTTCGAGTTTCTGATATTTAACGATTCCCAGAACGGCATTCTGTCGGCAAATGGTTCTCGAATCATCTTTGGCTCATTTCCTAAAAGCATATATTGCAGCTCTGGAGTCTCTGACCCATCATTTTTCTCAAAACTTGACTTAGCGGGTGGCCATGTCACGTTATTAAATTGGAGTGGCTCTCTGGTACATTTAAAATTGTAATTATTAAAATAAAAAGCAGAGTACGTGCTCTTTAACTGTTGTTTTGTCTATAAAAACTTACACATTCATTGCAAAATCAACAAAGCTTTTGACGAATTTGTTTGAAAAGTCAGCGTCAGGCCATGCAACAAGTCCAGTGAGTCCTTCCATATTCCAAAGCTGAAACAAATCGTCAGCATGAGTACTTCCTGAATTTTCAGAAAATAACAAACATTATATAACAGCATGTTCTATAAAGACAAGTGATGGCAATGCTATTGTATTTTTGCACTTTACCAAATTCATGGTGATCTCTCCTTCCAAATATATTCTCTTTTGCCAAATCTACTAAAATTGACATTGCAATATGTGCTTCGGCAAATAACCAATCGTCAGGTCTCACTGATCGAAATAAACTATAGCTGCTTGGTAGCAATACGGAATTGTAATCATAAAAGTACATGTACACAGGCTGTCCATTTTGAACATGAAACCTGGCAGCTCTTCGAACTGGTTCATAAAACATTGCGTCTGAAGCCATTTTTGTAAAGTTCTTTTTAAATGCATCAATGTCCTCAGTAAAGCTTTTATTGCCAAAATAATAGCTCCGGACTCTGTCTGCCACTGTGTCATACATTTCGTTCTTATTATTGTATACAAGTAGCGTTGGAGCTATTGCAGCCCATTTTTTGTCAATTTCTGTTAAAGCTTCTGGCATTGCGTCAAATCTTGCCGTTCTTAATCCACCTTCTCCAGAAGTCACTCCAAACAAGACTGGGATTTTGCTGGCAATTTTTCCTGCTTTTAGGAGCTTTCTTGGATTTTCCGTTAGAAATGCATCCTTCGCCGTCTTTGGTTCGACAGTCGGAACAAATAAAAGAAAGTCGTTTACTGGGTTCATCAAGTTTGTTTGCAGCTTTACTAGCTTTACTGGGTCCATTGTTTTGAGGCAGTGAACTAGATCTGTGGCATTATCAATCGGACAATCCAATTTTTCTAAGTAGGGTAAAGTCATGTCTCGAGGATTTTCCGAAAATGACCAAGGACAAGTTATTGCGCCTGATTGAATGATGGCACGCTGGAAAAGACCTCTGGATATGATACTATGAAGATGCACTGAAGCGGCACCCGCGCTTTCACCCATCAAAGTTATTTGTTCAGGATTCCCTCCAAAGTTGACGATATTTTTCTTCACCCATAATAAAGCAAGCCTCTGATCTTTCATTCTATTGAAAAAAGTTTAAAATTTAAAAAATTTTCATTCTTTTATATATTACATTTTTATGTCAAGTCACAGTTAAAACATGATGCAGACACCCTAGATAAAAGTAATTTTTACGTGCCCCATATTTCCAGTGATTTGATATCCATCGCCATTATTCAGATTCAAAGTACTTAAAAAACCTAAAGGTCCCAATCTTGAGAACAAAAGCAGTCAGTATAAATTTTCTAATAGTTAAAATTTTCAATTTAATTGTCAAATCTTGTAAAATTTATAGGTGTACCTGTAATTTATTGTAACAAGTACTATGTCTTTACTGTAGTCCATGAAATAATCTGGCTGGTACATGTGGGTAGATCCGGAAAGAAATCCACCCCCATGTATGTATATAATGACAGGTTTCTTCGTGTCGATTTCATTTGTGAACACATTTAGGTAGAGGCAGCTAGTTGAAATTTATAAATTCATAGTTAAAAAATGCAGGCACAGGACATGTATATATTCAAGGTGTGTGTGTATTACTCTTCCTGACCCGATACTCTTCCCCTAACCAGAGCATCAAATTGTAAACAGTACGGAGGATAGCTGGTTGCTTGCCGAACATCTTTCCATTGAAAGTTGTCCAAAGGTTCTGGTGGTTCAAAACGGAGGGGACCCACGGGTGGTTTTGCAAATGGAATTCCCAGGAAGGAGAAATATTTGCTACCACTTCTTGAGTAGTCCAATCTTCCTTGTACAGGTCCATTTTCTGTGCTAACTATTGGAGAAGGATTTGGAAGAAAGCCCGCTGTAGTCAGAAGCAAGGAAATGAACCCAATCACTCCAGCCAGTATGAGTGGTTTGGCCATGAAAATTTCCAACATTTTGCTTGGATCAGGACAAGTTGATTTCTGATATTTGTCACATTGGACAGAAAGACGCCGGCCAACTGGCCAGACTTTTTTAACCACACCATCTTTTTCAGAATTCATCATCATCATGATATATGTAATTTAGCTCGCTATAACAGTTCCAAAGGTAAAGCGGCAATCAATGTTTTCTCATAAAACTGACTTTGACCCTGTCTTATCTCCTGTTCAAAAGCGATTATCGATTTAGTGTAGTTTACTGACAAATAAACATGAACAAATATTGTTCAACAAATTGATATAATATATTATGATGAATCATCATTGATGATGCGTAATTAGAGCGCGATCACTTGTTACGTGTGATCTTCACATTTACATCCGCGTCCACTATTCTAAGAGAAATTGCTGTGACGGTATCGACTTTTTTTAATGAAATGATTCTTTAGAAAGAAGTCACAGAGTTTAAAAACATGAAGAAACACTTGATTCTTCTTCCTTTATGATTATCAATTGAATCTTTTACTGCAGATAACGGACCACAAAATTATTTACATTTTGTAAAACCACTGGCAGTAGTGCTTTTATGTTTTTATTATAAATGAATAAAACAACCCAAGTGACATTTTTTGTCACATTTGACTAGAGGTTATCGGAGGCAAGATACTTTGTATTTGGAAAAATGATACACAAACTATGGCACAATGAATCAACCATTGCCGGAGAAATTTTAGTCCACTCGTAGACGCGTCTCAAAATCGTTTAACTCTTCATGACCAACGTCTAAATAGAAAAGTAAAAATCAATTAATCATGCTAGTCAGTGTTGTGCCAGACTCTCAGACATAAAATATTAACGTCAGTTTTCCATAATAAGCGTGCTTGTTGTAGCGACATTAAAATCGCATCACTATTTTACCATACATATCATTTATGCCAGCAGCAGAAGCAGTGATGTACTAAAAAGTGAGCACTAAACACAATGCTAGAACTCTTTTGCTTATGGGAACTTTTTAGACTTGCTGTTAATGTGCTTGTAAGTCCCTTTTCTTTTTAATAACTCCATTTTCTCGAGTCAATTTTACTCGTTTCACTTTTCACATGAATCATTACCGAAAACGACTAGTTAGTGGATAGTGGATTGCAATAATAATGTGTTCGAGAAAAACAAAAGCGTCCATAATAACAGTTTAGATTTGCGCAAGGCGATAATTCCTTATATCATTCTGGAACGTGAAAACTTTTCACAAGCCCATTGACTGGGAGCCTACCTATTTTTATGTCCAGTTCATACAGCGAAATTAGTGCATTATAGTTATGTACCTAGTCCAGTTATCCGTGGTGTTGTGTGCGTCGACATTTAATTAGATAGAATTGCAAAATCCCACGGTACCTATTGTTTTTGCAATTTTGGGACTATACAAAGTTAATGGAACATGTTTGCGAATACTACCTGAACTCTGTCACGGTCTGAAAATATATGCTGCTGTAGTTTTGCCTTGTAGTGTTTGATGACGGTCGACATTGTATTAGCAACATGAACTTAGGTATGGGGCTACTTGATACACATGTACAAGAAAATATGAAATAAGATAAAAACTTTAATCAAGATAGTTTGAATTTGTGTGTCCATTTAAAGTTTAAATTCCTAGTAAAGTTTTATTGTTCTTTAATAAATACATAAATCTCAGTACATACTACATCCGATCTGTCAATTACTTTCTTTGTCATTGCATTAAATAACATTAAGCATCACACCAACAGTTGAATATGTTTTGCTATCTTACTTGCGAAATAACCACAAAGAGTTTGCATTTTTATCACAGTTTAAAATACTACCGCGTATCCATTTTTTCGACATGTCCCTGTTTCTGATGACTATTATTACTGTTAATATCCAAATCCTTCAATCTCTCAAAAATCTCCCGTATTGTGCTCCGATGGCCTGCCATGTAGCACCACGTTTCCCACATCAGATTTACCAAAACATCATCCGCTTTCTCGTCCAATTCAATGTCTTCACTCATTTCGGGACTAAACCGGAAATATGGTACGCCGATGGATGTGCACCAAGCTCGTCCTCGTTCCACAACTTGACCTTCCGCTTGTGTGGCTTGGTCCACTAGTAACTTGACCATGTCTTTGATTCTGGGTACGTTTCGTATAGCGTCAAACACTCCGGCGGGCCACCCAATATCCAGATTCGTTGCTGTACTTGCGATATGAGGTGGAATTCCTGTGCCAAGTGAAAGCACAAGTGAGGGTAGCTTCCATCCATTGTCATTACACCTGCCAGTTTGCTGACTACCCATCATCACAGCTTTAAATTGTACGAGCTCTGCAAGTGCGTCCAAGGTTGGGTTATTGGAAATCAGTCCACCATCGACAAATATTTCGTGGTCCAATGTAAAATAAGATGGAGCAGCTCCGGTCACTTTCGCAGTTTCCCAAACAAACGTGTCCTCTGGATACTGAGTGAACTCTTCGGGTTCTCCGACAAGAGTTCGAGGGGACATGTAGTTTCGAAAGATATAGAGATCCGGTGGCCGCCTGTTTGCCAAAGACGTCATAATCATCACCCTGAAATGTAAATAAAACAGTACTCTTTCTTAAACAGTCTTAAAACAGTTTCGTCTTTCTACTATAGCCTACCCAGTCGACTCGTAGTCGTATAGTTAAATTATAATAGTTTTTATTTTACCTTGGTTTTTGTATGCTGCTCATCTTTGTTTCAGCTCCAAATTCCTTTTTCAAAAATTCTTCCATCGTGGCCGCACTGTACGGTCTGTCGCCAACAAACACCTTATCCTTTAGTTTCATGTAGAGCGACTGTGTTTCCAAGACTGATTTTCCGCAAGCTAAAGCCAGTGCCAGAATTCCACCCGTGGAAGTTCCAGCAATCCAATCAAAATAGGAAATGATTGGGGATCCACCTCCAGCAATGTTCCCAAACTCTTTTTCCATGTAAAACAGAATTTGAGTCAAGACCAAGCCCCGAATCCCTCCTCCGTCCAATGAAAGAAGTCTGCCACCCACGACTGGTCCGTTGCCGTTATCGTTATCCCCACCTCGCAGCGCACTTGCGTTTGCTCCACTATCGAAACTTTCACGAACAATGCTCAAGCCTCGCATAGCCTCCTGTACCAGGGTATCGTGAGGTCCTTTAGATCCAGAGGTAGCTGAAGTACCGTCCTTACTGACTCTCCAGTTTTCTGGTCTCTTCCCATCATACTTCCCACCAGCCTTGCATCCTTCCGCGCAGCCTCCCACCCCTAAAGGACACCGTTTTGCACCCGCAGCAGCCAGTACAAACAAGGCTTCGTTTTTTGTTTGAGTGCTTCCCGTGTAAACGGAAGCTACAATGTGCCGTGCTGTATAACCGTTTCCATCTCGAACTTCCAGATCTGCTCCAAAAACTATTAAAGCTTTCAGGCAATCAATGGCACAAATTGTTGCTGCAACATGCAAGGGTGTTGCATCGTTGTAAGTGTCAAAGGTTGCCGTAAAGTTGGGATATGCATTGTTGGAAATCAACTGAAGTGTCGACCTCAAGTTTTTGAGAAGCACGGCTTTGTGCAAAGGAGTAATTCCTTCATTGTCTGTAACATTAGGGTCAGATCCCGCAGTTAGTAATTTGGTGAGCAATTCCGGCTCTGAGGTGGCGTAATGAAGAGGCGTGCTCCCGGTAGCAGAAGCTTTGACGTCTAGATAGGTTGATTGTGCGTTATTTATTGAAGATGAAGAACTGTTCTCGTTAATTACTGATGTCAATTCCTACAAAACAATCGTAAATGTTTACTTAAAATTCGTTGTACTTGAGTACTTGTCATTTCATGGGTTAGTCGCAATTTCTTTCGCATAGTGGTTATCCTGCTGGAAGGTTCTACTTCCTCCTCCTTCTCAAAAACCACCGCTTCGATCATTTTCATTAAAAGCTTTAATTAGAAAAAGCATTTTAGCATGCAAGTAACATATAGTGAACATATATACTGAAGCCCATTTTCTGCCTTACCTCAACTGCTTCCTGATTGCCGTTTATACAAGCCAAATGTATAGGCGCATGTCCCTCATTGTTCAACTTCATGAAAAGCTCCAGAAAGTTTCTATTCATACTTGCCCTTTGCGGGTCATTCGCTTTTATTAATTTTTCTTTGAGCAATTTCAACACAGCAGCCCCTACACTCTTGTCTTTGCATTCGGCTGCCAGGTGCACAATATTGTTGCCCTTCATGTCAGTGTAGTCATAAACGCGGTTCAACTGACGTTCATCCTCGCAAATTGCCTTCACAGATTCCAACTTGGCGTTAACGCATGCTACCATCAGAGGAGTGTACAATTGCTTTCCCTCTTGCTCGTCAAATTTGTCTCGAAGTGTTTGTGACTTGAGTTGTTCAACCATTCCAAGAGCAGCTGCAACATGAGCTGCTTGGAACCCTTCATTGTTCTTGGAAACTTTGACAATTTTCTCCAAAGTTGGCTTGTCAATGGAGTTTGAAGATGCTTTCACCAAATCAGGGAAAATTTGTTTGAAGATTACAAACACACGAGAGGCTTCACTCTCAGAGTCTGTACGAAATAAACTGTACATTTTCTCGGACGAGCCAGAGGAATTGGTTGCATGCAGGATAATGTTATAAAGAAGGTAGGATGAAGATGATGGCGGTGTTTCCCCATCTTTACGTGGTCCGTGCAATATTAAATCTCCAGAGCGTAAAGCCACAGGATAAATGGATGCAATCTGTAAAAATATGTATAAATACATTCAAGATTTCAAGAAAGCTCACTCTGAATCGGTGACTCTATATAATATGTAAAACAGTTACCTCATTGTTTGCAGCTTTCCCTGAATATTCAAGTACTTGGTAGGCACCATTATCAGTGGAATCACTTCCGGCACCTCCCAAATCAAAGAATGATCTACTGGGTTGTACATTTCCGGTTGTGGTAGCATTAGCTGTGCTATTTAGCGCAGATTCTATCAAGGAACGTGCAGCACGACCTACGAGTCCACTGAAAAATCCAGCTCCTCCAGCACCTCCACTTGCGCCACTACCCCCTCCACTCGGAGATATTGGAGATTGGCTCATTTTTCCAACTTGATTGGTGCAAATCTAAAAAATAATGTATGTGTACTAGTCTGCTTGGTTTAAGCAATAGTGCAAAGGAACTCTCCTGACTTTGGGTTTGCGTTCAACTTTCACTTATGTCTTGGAAAACATTTTATGTTGGTGGAACGTCAAATTGACAACCATATATTTTTAATGCTCGTTAAATTTTATTTAGGCCATTGTGCAGTTTTGTGTTACGATGAGCACGTCAAACGGGTGAATGCTCAGTTTTGTGCGATCCGATGCAATAAATGGAAAGTTAATAGGATACATGACTCCATTTTAAGATGAGTCATTTTCCTTATTCCCACAAGACATTTTCGACTTCGACATACGGGCAAACTCTAGGTTTGAGCACAAACAGCTGGGCTAATGCTGTTTTTTACTGCAGTCAAGTGTAGAAACAGTAGAAAGCGGTTGCATCCCTGTGTGGGAACAACGTGAACACAAGCAACAAAGATGATCGAAACATCCTTGAATCTTTGGACTGTGTTCGTTCAGCATGCATGTCAAATTGTTGTTATCTACTACAAGTATGCGTAGTTTTGGCTGGATAAATAGTTTCGTTTGTATGGAATTTCTGGACTGGAACTGTGGAATGAAGTACACGTAGAATAAGGGTGGTAAATGATCTTGAAAAAGCCAAAGTCAAAAGTGCGAGTTCCCAATGTGCTCATTTCTAAATGCAAAAAATGTATGTGGTAACAATAAATTAGCACAGCTATTAAGTTTATGGGTCTATGTAGTTTTTATTGCAAATTCATTAGATGAATTAAAATGAGAATGGAGCATGAAATTCCAAATAAAATGTTTCTCTTCCTTAATCCTAATGTATAATATATAGGCGGATGATTGGGGTACGTTGAGATTGAGAAATCCAAAACTTACATCTGCTTTTTACGAACGATTTCATTACTATTTCTTAAGCAATGTATTTATTTTTTATCTTTGAATATTTTTTACAAATTCATTTACTTTATTTTAGTTGCAATAAAACTTTTAACGTGAATTTTATGTACTCGTGTGAGTATTATGCTAATGCTTTCAAAACATGATAGGTATTTATGACATGTATTTTATAGTGTTGTCATTATTTTGATGACCAAATGTGCTCACATGATATGATAATTTTATAAAGGTATAAGGGTTCAAAGCTTAATACCGGAAGAAACTGACAACCAAGGAAGCTGTTTTGATAATAATAAGTGTGTCAGCACAAATAAGTGTACAATACTGGCAATCATGAGTTGGTGTTTGTTTTATAAAGTCTACAACAATAATATAATTAATATAATGGAAAAATTAGTCATGTTTTATCATTCATTTACCAACAACAGTAGATAACAGATATGCCGGCAACCATCCTACCTTGTTGCTTGTTTAGTGTGATGTTAGGTCATGCTCCATGAGTTTACGAGCTCAACAATGTTATTCTACCTGCATGCACACTACAGATATCAACTTGGCCAAACTTTGACCAGTGATCAAAATGCATTGAGTTGGCTTAGAGGGGTTGCCAGTTATCATTTTCAACCGCGTTATAGTAAAAGCAAACCTCAAAATAATGCTGTCAACGTTTCTATTTACATTGCCATTACGTAAGTTTATGTTGATACCGTTTTTAGCACTTAACGGACCTAAAAGGTCAGACTTGGCAGATCACGCCAGAATGAACAGTTTTTCATGTTTAGAATAATGGCCATATCATTTTAGACTTTTCTGTTTTTGGACATGTACACAATATCAAATCTTTCATAATCTAAAATTCAGATCAACAACTGTTGAGGTGGGAGTTTTGCTCTGATGGTATTTACAGTCAAATGTTGACTTACACATTAAGCATGCATGCATAATGATGAATGAGTTTTAAAAAATCCTCATTAGATCGGCATCTCATTTTACTTGAATAAAGCCATTTCTCAATAGCTTTCTGACTGACCACATAATATGTTCTTGACACCTAAACGCTACAAATATTTTAGAATAGTAAATTCCTGTAAATCCAATTCAGTTTTATAACTCAATTGCGTGTTTAAAGCTTTATCATACAGTTTAGAACAGTGCGAGTGTTTCGTGCATTTCATAACCTTTAATGGCCTTCATTCATGGTATTTCTTAACTTCTAATTTGTCGCTTTATGGTCTTTTGAAATCATGACGTATTCAAAATCATTCAAAAACTGTAAATCTTTACCGGTTACTACCCACCCGGCTCAATTGCTACACTGTAATTAATCCTCAAGAGTAAAATGAAGCTTAAAGACGGCAATAAAAGCTGGAATTACTAAACTTTGCAACTCAGTGTTTTTCTGTATGGATCATAAACTTTGTTCATTAATATGAATGTGACCGTGACCAAAGCGTCATAAAGCATTCCATTCCAACGAATAGAATTTTCAATTTAACCTCGGTTAAAGCTCTTTGAGCCTTTGTCAAAACTATTCTACACAAAACTATTCAATATGTTTTGCGTTGCTGTTTTGTACAGCTAAAACAAGCAATTTCTCCTTTCTTTTTATTCTTCCACCTACCTTACCACCCTCCATTTCATCCAGAATGGAAGTGAATAGAATATTTGAGAGCGAACCAGATCATGGAAAAATATTTGTCATGAAGGCTTTCCTACCTTATGCTCGCTTTTAACATTTAATACCCTATTTCTTTTTCTCGTCAGTTTCATCCCCAGAATGTGTGCTTGTGGCACTTTACTTTAGCCTTTAAGCTCTTTGATCATCATGATGTATGCGCTTGCATGACCAGCGTCGAATTTCATTTCATGCAATATGCCAATATTTTATTTCTCAAAGTATGCTCCTTTTTCAGTAGGCAGAAGGAGAGTACCAAGTTCCTTGTTCCTTTTTCCAATAAAAATTATTATGCTCTCGTGACAAGGTACTCATGTTCTGCTACCACTGCACAATTCCCTTCTAGTTTTACACAAAAATGTTTTAGAGAAGCAAACAAACCAACGCGTGAGCCACAAAAAATACTACAAAGACTGCTTAGAGCTAAGTAAAAAGTAATACGTGGAAATGTGGAATTGATGAGAATGGGAATACATCAACAGCAGTTCTATTCCACAACCTATATGCCTCTCTCTCTTTGCTCTGCGGGTTGACTATGTTAGAATATTAGAAAAATTGACTTTTTTATAATATTGCCATGTTGCTGCTTTGCTTGTACCTCTTTACTCTGGCACATTCATTACTTTCCTGTTGTTTGCTAGAGCTTTGGTAAAAAAGCTCGTGATGATGACGATGATATGTTATGATAATAAAAGTTCTAAAACTCATACCACAATACAATGTAGTAAGCATGTACCATGAAGTGAAAAAATCCTCATCAGCAGTCTCTTCTTTATCTGTTACTCAACTTTATTGCAATCACATTTTCCTCACATCAGATCATCAGCACACATCTCTTTTGCTGTTGGTTTGTGAATGAGTATAGTACAGAGTACATGCTAATATCTAGCTGTAAAGCTGATTACCATACTTTTGTGTGTCTATAATGAGAACTTTGCGGTGACAATTGAGCTGTTATAATGCATTCTGCATCTGTAACTGCTGTATCATACCAAAAATAGAATGATGATAAACCGCTAAAAAATCCTGTATCAACATCATTCTTGCTAGTGTGTTCTGTGACGCATAAATAATTTACAAAGTTTGATAAGAAAGCATAACAAACAGTCAAAAAGTGTGACACAGCAACTTCCTCGTTTGAAAGGATTCATCCGCAGAGATAGATTTACATATTATTGACTTGACCAAATTGATGATGTGATAGGTAGGTTTTCCTGGTACATGCGTGTGTGCCTGCTGCAAAAACCGTATTCCTCTCCGGATGGAAGAAAACTCGACTAAATTAAAATTCTTGTGCAAACCACACCACCTCCATTGTGTTCTCCAGCAGCAGGAGCAAGAGAGGTGATATAATCAAGTTGTACAACAAAAAGTTGTTGGCCTTCTGCTGCCTTGCAGCTTTCTCGTCTGCTGGACAATAAGAAGAGGATATTGACTAGTAGAACACGGCCTACGTGTGTGTAACACAACAGCAGCATAACAATCTCCATCACTTTATTATCCCAGTTTTTCATTTTGGCTGTCCAGAAATAGTCATTTGGAGTTTAGAGTTATGCTATTATCTGTGAACTGTGGTACATAATGATGTGCTTATATAAATAGCACAGATTAACCCGTTTTGCTAAAACTTGCTAAACAGTTCATGACTTGAAGAAACTTTTGCATTATCATGCCGTAGATTCGTGATGGATAAGCAGAGAATAAAGAATCATTAAAGGATAATAATAGTGAACGACAGAGACATTGTCTGGCGGATTTGCGGTTTGCAACTTTGCGTGTGTTGAATGGACAGGAGATCAGCTAGATTGAATTTCTTTCAATACGTATCGCATCTCTATGTATAATGAGCCAACTTGTTACTTAATACTACTTGGAAAGTTTGGTGTGCTCACATTGCCATTAACCAGAGTAAGGAACGACGCACTGCGACTGTGACCTCCACAAGTTGTCATTCTCTATAAACTTTTCATCAGCAAATGGAATCAAGCCATAAACTTTTGTGAGTAGTAATCTCAAAAGGTTCAGTTCAATGCAAGCAGTGGAGAAGGAATCTGGCCCACCCTGGCCTATTTGAAGATGCGACGACGTTGTGACACGGTGTCATGTGGTGTCCACTCCCACTTTCTTTTGCACGTTTCGTTGGAAATTCCTTTCTGTTAGCACCTTGCACAAAGTATTCTGATAAACTTTGAAGCGAACCTTGCCTGCTGAATATATAGGCATTCATAGTTTGCTGTACTGATTCTAAAGACGTTTTTCTATAGTAGTAGTATAGTCAGTATGAGTCATCTAAAAAGTACTGCGAAAATGAAGGGCGACTCGGATAATTTGAGTTCCATGTTGAGTCGGACAACAAAAATGCTGCTGCCCCCGGGTTTTAAGGGGTTTAGTAGCAAGGGAGGTCGAAACCAGGTTTCCCCCTTGTTTTGCTTAATTGTTGTGATTGTTGCAGTTAGTGTAACGACAAATGTGAAAGCAGAGCCTAGCGCGGATGTAGAGCTAGACGAAAAAGCCAAAGCTAATCATCGACTGGACTCCCTAAATATTCTAGTCTATACTATTTTGCTAAGTTTGACTGTGCTAACCATTTGGTCATTTAAGCATAGAAGGATTCGATATCTCCACGAGACTGGATTGGCTGTCATATATGGCAAGAACCTATATTATTATATATTTTACTTTTTACAGCTTATAATGGGGCTACTTGCAAATTCAACAATGTTATCTTACCAATTTTTTAATATAGGACTAATTGTTGGGGCCATCATTAGATATGCGTCAACAGCCACACCATTATATCACATTAGCGTAGTTCCGCAGAATGGGTCGGAAACGGTCAATGCGTCTGTTCCTCCCGACGCGCTTTGGCTCCGCTTGAATCGTACATATTCGTATGTCTTCAAGGGTGAGGTGAAGCAAGAGGAGTCAAAGTTGATTGAACAAAAGGCGACATTTGATCCTGAGATTTTCTTCAACATTCTCCTACCACCAATCATCTTCAATGCAGGCTACAGTTTGAAAAGGAAATATTTTTTCCGCAATCTGGGTGCAATTTTCACCTACGCATTCGTGGGAACAACGCTTTCTGCACTTGTGATTGGAGCAATTCTCTACGGGTTTGTCCAGCTAGTCCCAACTGCCCAGTTTACATTCGTGGACACGCTTTTCTTTGGTGCTTTTATCTCTGCCACGGATCCTGTGACGGTGCTTGCTGTATTCAATGATCTTCATGTGGATGTCAACATGTACGCCCTTGTATTTGGAGAGAGCGTGTTAAATGACGCTGTTGCTATTGTGCTGGCAAGCGCAATTCAAAACTTTGGCGAGGAAAAAACAACCGGAAGTGGATCTCAAGTAAAAGCGTTCTGGGAATCATTGGGAGTGTTTGCATGGACGTTTACTTCATCCTTTGTGATTGGCGGATTGATGGGATGTTGTACAGCTCTGCTAACAAAATTCACTCATGTTCGAGATTTTCCACTACTGGAAACTGCACTCTTTGTTCTCATGTCATACAGCACTTTTCTCATTGCGGAAGCTGCCGATCTGACTGGCATTGTGGCTGTGCTATTTTGCGGTATTTGCCAGGCCCACTACACCTACAACAACCTGTCAAGAGATTCACGACTTCGTACAAAGCAACTTTTCGAGCTTTTGAATTTTCTTGCGGAAAACTTCATCTTCTGCTACATTGGAGTATCCATGTTCACATTTCCAAAGCACAATTTTCAGCCGTTCTTTGTCATTGCTGCTTTTGTAAGATGAACTAAATGTCTATTTACCAACTTTTCATCATTTCAATACATTATGGCTAACCGTATGTTAATTATCGCAGGTTGCAATCATAATTGGCCGGGCTGCAAATATATATCCATTGTCATTCTTGCTAAACTTGGGAAGAAAGCACAAGATCTCATGGGGTTTTCAGCATGTACTATTCTTTTCTGGACTGCGAGGCGCCATCGCGTTTGCTTTGGCCATCAGAAATACGTTGTCAGTTGAAAGACAAATCCTTCTGACGACAACCAGTGTGATAGTAATTGTAACAGTTATAGTTTGTGGTGGAAGTACCAACCAACTTCTCAATTGGTTCAACATCCCGTAAGAGCAAAATGCATTTAAAATGACAGCATTCGCTTTGAGTCTTCAAATTTGTATAACACGTTTATTACAAATTGCTCATTTCAGAGTTGGAGTGGATGACGAAGCAGAATGTATGCAACTGCATATGAGAAGTGTAAGTGATCCATTTGATGATTTAAATAGAACCGTAGAAAATAGTTCCACTACCACTACTACCAGAACAGGTGCAACAGTAGCAACAGCAGTATTAATTCCGACGGCTAGCACTGATTACAATGGTTGGATACCATTTTCAAACCAAAGCCAAAACAGGGTACAAAACAATAATAGCTATTTCGGTGGTGGTATTGGCACTACTAGTCATGAACGGGACAATGTTAGTAGTTCCAATTTGGAGATGGAATCTAGAAATAATGACCCCAGACAATCGCGCGAATCTCCAGGATCTGATATTGGACTATTAACGGTATATTTTGTACATTTTTTTTCAAGTCGGGGATATATTCATTTTGGGATTTTTAAAAGTCTATTGTTTGCGTACGCACCGCCGCCGTGCCAATTTCATGTTGCTATTCAATGTTCAATATTATCCAAGTAATAATATGCTGATGCTGCTGGTGGCGCTATATAAAATATTATTGTTTATCTCAAAATAATTTTTCAGTCGTAAACTTTCAATAGTGATTAGTTGTTTTGATTAGAAAATATCGATTGACTAATCAAATAGGTGTTTTGAGAATGCCACAATAATCTAGAGTGGGACATATAGTTCATACTTTTTTATATACGAGTTGGTAGTTTCAAACACACTTATTATTATCGCTTCTTATTATGATCAATCTTTTTATACCATATATTTGCGGGTCGTCGTCGTCTCCTTTTTGGGTTGGTGTGTGTGTCCCTTGATTGAATGATTGACACAAAAATACACAAATTGTGATCTTTCTATTTGTACAGTTTTATAATTATAATATATAGTTTTACGTTTTTACGTTGTATGTTCGCTCGCTCAATATCCAAAATCACCTTCAATATTTTTTTAAATTTAAAAATACATTTTTTCCACCATATCTCACCAACCGCAAAATAAAACTCACCATCTGCGCAAACTGCTCAACTGCACACACTTCTTGTTGTTTGCAACGAATGCGAATGATTGGAACAAAAAAAATAATAACTATAATTTAAATAACAAGCATAAAATTATCTGCAATGTGCTATTTACAATTTTTTCTTTCTTGTTTGACTTTTTTCCAAAAAAATACCAAACGAATCAAATAATATGTTTCCCATTGATTGAATCAATCTCAGTTGTACACGCCATTGGACGGCAACCCCAAAGTAAGTTGTTCTCAATCATTTAGCGTGCTTGGTTTCAGTTTTTGTACTAGATTAATTAACCAAATTTTTAACATTATCGTGTTCCAACTTTCCAATTCAAAAGCACCCTTTTGTTCCGTTTTTGTATTTACTGGAATATATTAAGTCTACTGGCATGTGTTCATCTTTCTCTGGTTTGATTTACGTTTTTACCTTTGTTTTAAATGTATATTGTATAATATGTATTTTTTGTCTTTTTGCGAAATTGCTATGCATCTGCATGCTTCACCGTTTTACACTTTACTTCTTCCCCTTTCAATCTAAATAGTGCATGTGAAATACGACTCTTGTACATACCTTACATATTACTTAATGATACCTTTTCCAAGTCCAAATTCATGATTATTAACGCTAATTCCTCCTCTCTTTTTTAAATTTTCAATAGACTGATGGGAATGGAGCAGACCCCTACGTGGAAGGAGGTGTACCCACTCAACAGGACAGGGCATTAATGGCTCGTTGGTGGCACAAATTTGATCATCGCTACATGAAGCCACTACTCACACATAGTCGACCAACGCTGTTGGAAACGATGCCCGTATTTCTAACACCTTTGGCACGACTCCTTACCACCACCGAGCAACTGACACAGGAGCGCGTGGAACCTATCAACACTTTGTCGGGAGAGCCAACATTTTCTCAGCACTTTGATGGCCAAGATCCTATGCGAAGGGTATGAATGAACTTTTGATTTGATGTGCTAATAACAAAAACTAAAATCGTTATTAGTAGTTTGGGTTTGAAAGCTAAAACCGAGTTACAACTAACGGTAGATTTGTAATCATTATTGTGTTATTATTATTACTAGAGTAGTCAAATTCCCGCTTATCAACGTTTGTTTGACTGAACTCTCAAGTCAAGTCATGCATACGAAAACAAGAAACGTTGCATTGTTGCATATTTCATATTGATTACATTGATGTCCTTATTGTTCCTGTGTGTGGCTCTCTTTAAACCTGATTTACCATTCAGTATTTTATATAAACTGTACTACTTACCATTACCATTTAACTTTGGTGTTTTCTCAATAAACTTATTAGGAGTAAACAAGTTATTATTACATAGTTATCATTTAATTTGTTATATGGTTATTATTATTATAGAGCAAGCTGAATTTTGCGTACGAGCCATCAGTTATATGATCTGCCTGTGTAATTTGTATCATACGTATATGTGGACTTTTTCAAAACAAGGTCAATATTATTATTTGTTACTTTAATTCATATCACTCTGTTATAAGCTGTTTTTGCTTTAAAGTCTGTGATACTTTCTTTAAATGATTATACTAATAATTGTTGTAACGTTTACTTATACTAACGCGCTACAAAAGTGTTCAACTAATATTATTATTATAACATTTAATTTCGTGTTTTACTACTACATCATGAGTACTACTAAACAAAAACAACTAACAAGACTAGCAACAATGTTTGATTGCGTATGGCGTATGTATTAAAACTAACGCTGTTTTAACTGCCTTTTTTGCAAACTGTTGATTTCTAACAAAATATCAACAAAAGCTGCTCACTGAGAGACCCAGACATGTATACTGTAACAAAACTATTACTAAATGGATTGGGATTAAAAATAGTTTTTGTGGAGTATACCGTGCTACAGATAATTAACCTTTTGGCTTATGAATTCGCGTCTCATGTTGTACAAGTAGTGCAAGTAGAAATAATTAACTCTAGGCTCTTGAAAAAATCGAATTTTTGCTCTGCACTTAGAACTTAAATGTTGTATGTGTATATGTGTATTGATTAATTTGCTTGCAGGAATTGATTGGAACGAAAATCCTGATTCCAGGGGTTGATGGTGATTCCATTTGAAAATGGTAGAAAGGGGGTGGTAGTGGAAGCAAGTAGAGAAAAGTGATTGGTGCCAATTTAGTTTTCATGAAAAAATTATTAATTTCGTTTGCGTGCGCGTAACTCGTTTTCGTTTTGTCCGCTACACACACCCCTTTGTCAACCAAGGCCATGCATCCTGTCATTCATGTGCTGTTGATTTTTACGTAATTATAACTAACATGTAACATGTCGAGTAACAATGTGTTATAATCTTGGAGACTTGAACTGTACTAGTCGTTATTAAAACAATTATGTATTTAAACTAGAGTATACACACAGACATTTATATAGATTATATTATCATAATAATATAATATGCAGTTTTTGCAGTTAGACGTTCAATATTGTTCCATATAAAACATTTTGGTTTTATCGTATTTTTGTGATCAAGCATTTTTAATTACCTTATTTATGCGTTAGGTATAAACAAAGTAGAAAATCATGTGAATGTGATATACTCTGTCAACTATGTCGCGTATATAATATATAATGTAATGGAAGTAGGAAAAATCTCATGTTTTATTTTGGAATTGGCGATTGAAAATGGCCACTCGTAATACGAGTCTCGTATTTCAAGATTATTAAACCTTTAAAAATCATTAGCTATATATAATATGATCATCATCATCACCCATCCATAATTGGAAATTATGCCTAAACTTACTAAAAGTACATTTTAAAAAACTGTCTACTTTTTCTCATGAGTACCTTGATATAATGTGTATCTTATATACTGTTTGCCTATAAATGTACATAAAACTATACCAAATTAAACGTGAGATTAAGGTTCTATATAAACAAAACACTATAAATGTTGTTTATTGTATGTGCTGTATGCATATTTAGTATAGTTGGTAGATATTATAATATATGCTGAAAAATATGAATATATATTATGCTTCATCATAGATAAATGTCAGTCAATTATTGTAAACTAAAACCGGTTAAGTGCATGAATTAAATTGTTAAAACTGTTCAACAGAATAATCATATATTGTGAATCTTCAAAATTGACATTAAAGACTCCTCATTAAGGGGAAATGCAATGACAAATTTTATTATCTTACTTGTGCTGATATTGATCATCATAATAATATGAAGTAAAATGTTTCAAATTCTGATTTGTACATGTAATTAACATTCATAATATTTTAAAGGAGAACACATTAATTATAGGTAAGCTGGATATAAACGTTGACCATGACACTACGACGGCACGATTTAAAAGCTTTAAAAGCTACACTTTGATAGCACTACAAAACATCCCTATACTTTTAAATACACTATAATGTTTCTGCTACTGGATCTGGATAGACTAGCGCACACGTACGTACGTTAAACTAACTAGTAACTATTAAAATTCTTAACTTCTATTTAAAATATGAGTGATTATCATGATACCAATTTGTTCATCATACAAAAGTACATTCATAAAAAATGACGGCACAGAGAGAAAGTCTTGCTTTGTTAGTTAGTCTCAGAGAAAGATGCACTTAAACAATTTGCTCTATAGATTCACTCTTTTCTATAGATTCATTACACAAGCTCATAAAAATATTTAATTCAGAATACCTGACTGTGCTCTCAGGAGCAACATTATAGTCAGAAAAATTAAAACGTAAAATAAAATTACACGAAACGAACAGCGCTTAATTCTAAGTATGCGTTTTCAGCGAATGTCATTACATTAAAAATCTCAATCAATCTCATTATTCTTCTCAATCAATAAAAATATCGAATCAAATATCACAAAACACAGTCATCGTCAGTAAAACAGTGAAACATGCGTCTACTATACAACATCAAGAAACCCAAAGTTCCAGCTACCTATGACCTAACTTTTGTACGGTATAAATTACATTATACATCCATCATTCATAATGGCTAAACTTAAAAATTGTTTTATTCCTAAAATGTTTTAAAACCTGTCTACGAGAAAGCTGCTAAGAAAAACTTGGCCCAGTTTCTAGTTTTGTGGCACATTGTTGAGCAGCCTTTCCATACTTTTTGGTTATATTATTGTAGTAAAATGATTTAAGTAAATGTTCACTGGTTCTCTTTTGGAGCGACTACTGGCTCCTTTCCTGGAAGCGTGTAAAACTCTTTGTGTTGCTGGGCCTTGCGAACTCTACCCAATGTTCCATTACTCTCCAGTTGAGTTCCACTATTTCTACTTGGTGACCTTTCCACGGTAGCAGCATTGTTCACGTCACCAGTCGCGGCAGTGGAATTTTCATTCAGCTTGTCTTCATTTTCCATGGATCTCATCAACTCTTCCTTGTTCAGATATGTGCTATGATGCAAAAGTTGCTTGTTATTTTGAGATTGCTTTGGTTTTGGTGGAATCGGGGGAGGAGTTGATTGCCTTTTGGAAGGACTCAGCTCCGGATTGCCGTCGGTAGCACCTCCACTCGCTGTACCGCCTCCCCCACCGGAAGCTAACGAAGTTGTACTTGGCGTTTTAGAGCCCAACATGGCACCCATATTTTCACTCGGTAGTTGTCCTTTTCTTGGCAAAATTGGTGGGGGTGGGGACGTTGATTTTCTCCCGTTACTGGTGGCTGGTTTTGGTGGTGGCTTTGGAGGTGGAGTGGGAGACAAGTTGTTTCTGTTCTGCGCATCTGCTCCAATCTCCCGGAGTCGACTAGGTGGCATAACAATGTACTCATTGGAGATGGTAGTACTTCCTCCATCCGTATTGCTGGAGTGAACCCGTTTCTTTAATCTGCTTGGAATTAGCGGAGGTTTTGTGCTATCCTCTACAGGTTGACTATACACATCATCGTATTCATCTTCTCCCAGCATATACGAAGGTCTCATCAACTGACCGTACTCATTACTGCAAAGTGATGATCTATTAGACACACTTTTGCCCTCCGTTTTACCTCCAATGCTCCCATTAACTTTTGGCACTGGAGGCAAAGGACTGTTTATAATACTTTTGCTACCCACTCGTCTAAACGACTCTCGAATCATCATCAGATTATTCCCACTCTCTGATCGTCTTAGAGGGTTACCCTGGGCGTTTTGACTACCACCACTCCCATTTTGACTATTTTGCGCATGGTACGCTGCAAAAAATGCGGCTACGTCGGTTTCCGTTTTCTGCACTTTGCTTTTCATGTCAGCATGGCACTCTAGTAACCTCTTGTGCAACGGCTGTACTCCCGGTGGCACCAACCTTCCATGAATTTCCAGCCCGTTCTGGAGCACTTGAACTTGTTCAGAGAGCAGAGTGACCAATCTCGCTACGTACAAATGACTTGACTCGTTGTCATTCTTTTTAAGAAATTCCTCATTGAAGAATGCATCTGTATACTTTGGTATTCCTCCTTGAACAGCAGCATCCAGCATTCCTTGCAGTTTCATACTCAACGGATTGATGCTACGTATTTCCGCTTGATTCTGTTCATCATTTTTGTACGTGTTTATAAGCATTTGCAGTTGACTATTGGCCTCTTCCATTTTCTCACAGGCAAACTCAATCGGACTCAACTCTTCAACTTCCTTCTCCACAATTTCCAGCCATCTTAAAATGCTTGGCAATTCAGAGTCTGTTTTCATTGTGGTTCGCACAATCCACATGTATTTAAACTCGTTATTATCTTCCGGTGGTGGAGGACTAGAGTCTGTTGCAGTTAGTTTCTGAATTCTCCTGTCAAACTGAAATGTGCTCACGTCATTGACTCTGTAAAAGCTTCGTATTTTCTCTGGGGCGGAACCCAGGATCAGATTCTTCTTTGCAGTTGGAATCGGTTTCACACTGCAAATCTGGATATACTGCCCATCACTCTGCAAAAGTGCTGGATCTGGTGGACTGTTTTTCTGGAGCAACTCTGCTTGTGGCCACTCGGCAACTATTCGACTAATAAATGTTGCCAGTCTTTCATATTCCAAGCCTCGATAAACAAACTCCTTGTTCCGCACAAAGGGTGGAAATCCTTTGCCCAAGTATGAAACTCGAAAATATTCCGGTTCGGTTCTAAACTGACAAAGGATGTTGTCATAAAAGGATGCCTGCATTTGCAAAATTTTGCTAAGCCTCGTGTAGTCAAATCTTCTTTCGTATTCGTTTGCCAACTCTTTACATAACTTGATCCCCTTCTCCCACATTTTTCCCTGATCAAAATACGAGAGCACTTGCAGGTAAATAAACTCTTTCCTTTCTGCTTCTCGCTGACGAGAGTACTGAACTGCATCCCAGGTTTCGCACAATACCGTTTCCCAGTCCCAGTTCAAATGATCGCCATGTAGGAGGAGAGTAAAGCCCGCTTCAGTAAAATTCTGGGCGTTTACGTGAAGATCATGTAGCTTGTAAACGTACCGGAAATACTGGTCTGTTCTGTTTTCTTCCTTGTAGTACTTGAGCAAATTTACAGTACACTGCATCAACTTGTCTCGGTTCTCATCCAAATTGCCTAGATTTGCAATGTGGCGATAATCCAGCAACAGTTGAAGAAGATGACTAATTGACTCCACAGCTTTGGCACACATGGCGCTCCAAACATTGTCTACTTTGCTCATAAGTCCATGATCTCCAACGGGACCAGTTTCAGAGGCTAGGCGATTCAAGTGAATTTCTTTGAATTGTAAGCGGTACGAGTCTTGTTCATCGTCATCTCGACCCCAACAGTAATTGCCTTGCTTGCTAACATCCGGACAATTTATGATTGAATCCAACTTGTCAATCAGCTCAGACTCGGTTTCCTTGAAATTGCCATTCAATCTGTACTCGGCTTTCATCATATCGTAGAAGAAGACGCTCAGTGTTTGTGAACGTAATCTTGGCTCCGGGATCATTGTCACCTCCAAAAATGGGCCGATCAAACTTGGAATAAAATGTCTTTTCTCCGAGTCACTAAGCTGTGCCCACATTTGCAGCATTTGTTGCCCCATTTCCAGCCTCATGTCTCCATACTTTTCCAGAATCATTTCCCTTTTGCTTTCCCTAAACGTTTCCAGCTGAAGACATGGCTGACTAATGAAAATTACAGCAAGATTAAAATAGTGTGTCCACAACTGCACGTCAAACATGTTGAGAAAGTAGGTGGTCAGTGGAGAGCATATTTGCTGGAGCGTTATCAGCATTACATGATTTGTCAACAGTTTCATAACAGCCCAGTCACTGGGAAATACATCCTGCTTTATCAGATCTCGAAATAAAAGGAATATCCGCAACAGCAAATCTCTTAGCGGTTTCCGTTCATGAAATTCATCCCACAAGCGATTATAGTGGAAACTATCCATTTGCTCCAGCAATCCGACTAGACAAGTAACCAGGTTTCCCACGACGGAACTGGTTCTCTCCAACACCAAAACAGCCTGAACCAGCATTTCCAATGTGGTGGTACAAACAACTTCCACGTCTGCGTGCGCCTCCCTTGCCTCGTCCTTATTCAAAAGACGAATTCCATGAAGATAAATCAAAATGTCATTTAAAACCTCTGTGCAAAGCTTGAGCTCTTCTCGATGCTGAAGGTGGTGTCGAATGTGCTTGCAAATTACAGGTAATAGTTTTGTGCGACAAAATGAGTTTTTGAATAGTGAGCACTTGACCACCCGATGAATTGCCTGTAGCTTTGCAGGAGAAAGTGGATGGCCAGCCGTATCCTGCAAGGGTATTGAATTGAATATTTCGCAAATCAGTTCGCACACGTCTGATGTTGTCATCACTCTCATAAGCTCTTCATACATGGAGTGGAGATTCTGAAGAAGCACTGACTGTGTGCTAACCAACATTGCAGAGCTAGAGTCGGGCATGACGAAAACTTTGCAAAATTCGCTAATCAGAATTTTGACATCTCGGCGGAAGCTGTCTTCAAGATGACCCCCTGTGGCACGAGCAAAAAGTTCTTGCGACTGTACGATAAACTTGAAAATGTACTCCAGGGAAAAGTAGCAATTTTTGATTGTTTCATTAACTTCTTCGGTGACACCCTCCTGACCGAGAAACACACTTGTGTAGTGCCTCAGAGATTGAAGCAGTCCTTTGTAGACCAAAGCCGCTGCAAAGTGTTCATTGCAGTACGTATTCAAAACTGATTTGAATGCTGAATAGCTCGGTTGTTTCAGCATTTGGAAAATGTTGACAAGCAGGGTAAACACATCTCCAGAGTTGTCGGTACTATTACCCTCTTCATCCGAGAAAACAGTGAAAAGGGCATCCAGTACGTCAGGAAGGAACTTTCTAATGATTTCATCCGTGGCCTCCACACTCTGAATCAAGTTTTGTAAGGAAGGTTTCAAATTGGAGGTTTGCTTCCATTTGAGCAAGTTGACAAGGTCAATGTTTTGGGTAAACTTTGTTGAGATGATTAGAGAGTTTATAGTAACCGTGTCCTTGCTTTTGTTAGTGTTTGTCAATTGCTTTGGCATAGAGTTTTCATCCGACCATTTAAAAATGTGAATATTATGATCTCCATTATTCAGAGTGGTTCCTGAAGTGTCCATTAGGCTTAGCCATGTTACGCCAAATAACTTCCTTTCTCCCTTATCCTTTGCCGAACAATGTCGGAATAGGAGACGTAATCTTGACTTTGGAAATGACTCGATGGGAATATTAAACTTCATAGTTTCCATATATTTTGGGGAATTTTGATGATAGGATATTAGTGACTTGTAGCAATTTCCAGGGAGGTCGCCAAGTATTTCGTCCTCATCATTGATAACTTGTACTTCCACCTCCACGTTACAGTGCTTTGTGCCGCCCGTTTTGTTTGGTTTCTTTTCAATCAGATCTACAGTGACTAGGGTTATGTAAACGTCATTTCGAACCAAACCCGGTGGAACGATCAGGCTGGAGTTGTCAATCAAGCTAATTTTTTGGCTGGTAGAAATTCCACTGACAAATGTGGGACTATCATTCCAAAATGCAGCAACGGACAAAAGTCCATTAGCAATGCTTAATTTACCGCTATTGCTAATTATCAACTCATGAATTTGCCAATAGTCCTTGTCTTCACAACTGTGCATTTTCACTAGTTGCTCGCGCAAGGAGCAGCTATTTAGAGGGTCATCGTCTACAATGTGCTCAATGTCCGTGAGTCTGAGCACGCCACAAGCGTAAGGTCTACGAAAGCTGCGTTTCGCCAACTTTTTTGTAGCATTTTCCGTTGGAAACATTCGTCCAACACGGACAATGTGGCAAACTAGGTAAAAATCTTTGCGACTAGTGGGCACCTGCTGGAAAACCATTGTCCATTGAAGACGATCTTCATTCATGTGAAAGTTGCTCTGTCCCAGAAGCCCGTGGTTTATTGTGTGCCGTTCAGAAATGAAACGCTGGCCGTCATACAAGCTGACAATGATTTCACAGTCGTCAGTGTATCCATAATTAAAGTCACGGATGCTTATGCAAAGGTTGGTGTGCTGTTCCCGTTTGCTTTTCGGGCGACCCATGGTATTACTACCCCGAGCAACCTCAGCATTCTCAACAGATCTGGTGTGCAGTTTGAAAAGTCGACCTGCTCCAATTTTTGTGCCTCCGTCAATTTCAATACTGTTGTCGGGTCGAAGAAGAAGCGCATCACTGGAAGACCACATAATATTGCTGCTGTTGCTGTTTCTATTACTGACGTCATTTTCAGCTTCGTCCGGTTCGGGAAGAAGCCATGCCCATGGAACCAGATCCAACCCAAGCTTTCTATTTCCCCAGTCAATCTTTGAGCAAATTTTCTTGGCCACTTCCCGATACTGGTCTTGCGTTAGTGACTGATTAAGAATTTGACGACGTCCCTCCATCAAGTCGTCAATGCCTCTGCGAATAACTTCAAACTGATAAGAGTGCACATCCATGTACAACTTTTTCCACATTTCCCCCCACTCTCTGCACACCTCTGCAATCTTATCCAGAAATTGCTGGCCTTCATGTTGCATGCGCACTACATAACTTGTAGGAAATAGTCCTTGCTGTTTTGTCGACTTTTTTGTGCCAAATGACCAACCTGGAGCCACCTCCTTGTCCCAAATATCAATGATCACCTCCCCCAGTTCCAAATCCAGAAATGTCACTTCCGAAGGTGTTTTCAGTTTAGAACCTTTGAATGGGTAAAGGATAGTCCCTCGGTTGATCAAATGCTTTGCATGCTCATTCCCTTCCTTTTTTAATTTCATCGTATCACCGTGATGATGATTATGCTGCACAGTAGCTGCAGTTGTTAACGATGGTGTTAATTTGCTAACACTTTGAGCTGTAGTGGAGCCATTCACGGCCACTCCCCCAGCCGTGGGGTCTTGTTGCTTCCACAGCATTTTTACAAACTGAAACTCCTCTCATGTGATGCAACCCAAATTGCCAAAATGACAATGACGCTACTACTCCATGCTCATCATCATCCCCGAAAAGCCTCGTAGCTTGCCTTGTTGTGAGTCATCCTCATCGTGGCTCACCGTGACCGTTCTTCATTCAGTTTTTGTTTGAGTAACAAAGGTAGAATGGATGCTCAAGGAAAGCACTCTGCAAATAATTTGCAAAATTAAGCCACAATTTATATACGGAAGGTCACGCTTGATTAGGTATGTATATTGTGTGCTTTAGGTGATAATGACTATATATGAGTCATTTCTTTTTTGTGTGGTGTCTCTGACAAGAGACAACTGGTTTACCTGGAGCTAGTTTGCGTACCAGCATGCAAAATATTTTAAACTATGAAACGAAAGTAAAAGTCACTTACTTAAAAAAGTACAAAATTTCTCCTGCAAAATTTTCGGGAGGGCTTCGATAATCAGATGATTTGCACATACGTAATTCATAAAAAATTGTATTCGAAGGAGGTATGCCTATTTTTTACCATCCTTCTCTTTATGAATACCACCAGTGTAGGTATATACATGAGAACATAATAATAATGTTGTTTGTATGTACATAGTATTATAATGTGTATTATTCAATTTCCCCTTATATAGTTATGCATGATACAACACTAGAATATACGGTCATTTTCCAATTCTCATCATAAACTGCCATGTACTTACATAAGGAATTGCTTGCTCTGGTGGTAATGTGAGGATGACTACATCATGTTTAAAAAATGCCCCCTGTTTATAATGTAAACTGGCTGCTACATGTGGATTGTGGATATATATGGATATAAGTAGGTTTACAATTCCTTTTTTAATGAAATCAGCATGTTAAGAGGGTTAAACACGTTATAACACTTTAAGCAGTATACTATACGCATCATCGGCCTATATCTACAATCTACAAACCATCGCTATTACAATAGGATGGTGGTGGTGGTGGTAGTTTATACTGGTGCAGTGCACCAACTTGCTTTACCATGCTGGTTTTCTTCTTGTGGGTAAGATATTCCACATACATTTATTGGCTATTGTGTACGGGTACATACATGAATGCGCTTTGGTTACGAATTATTGACAGAAGCAAATAAAAACTGCCATACAGACATAAGCACCCTTCCCACATCTTCTAGGGCACAAAATGAGCAATAAAGAACGTTGACTCTAACAACCAACCCTCCTACCCTCTTTTGTTTGTCAGATTTTTCATAGGAGTAGGAGCGACGTTTTTCAATATATGAGCAATAGTGATAACAATAATATGAAATATGAACGATAAGGACCAGTGTTTACTCACAATTGTCTTGTGACGGGATAAACTTGATGGAATCAAACTGTTATGCATTTAATGATGACTCATGTACTGATTTCTGCATTCAAGACTGAAAACTTAGAGCAATCTATTTTCAAGCAAGCATTTGATTTCAATGTATTGAATTTTATAACAGTATCATCGAGAGTTTTCATGCTTACTACAGTATGCCAAAATAAAATATTAGCCAATTCGATTGCTTGATAGCCACGAATAATTGAACCACTTTTTAATTCTCATGAAATTAGAACTTATTTTCCATCGTTAATGGCACGTGCCGGCATCTGGCATTTCTAAAATTTCTCCGCTCCGGTGCACCCATTGTTTCATTATATATATAATATGAATCCCCACATATGCAATACATTTTCGAGTTTCTCATTCCTTCCTTTTTACTTTAGCATTCTCCTTTTAAATGATGATCCCATCACTATTTACTCTCCAGCTGGATGGAGCAACTGCCAGAAAACAAAAAAAAAAGTAATTTCAACAGCTTTTTCTTAGAGTTAACGGTTAATTTGGTACAACAGGAACATAAGGTGGGCGTACTCGGGTTGAAAGGAAGAAGAAGAACAAGAGAGAAAAACAACTTTGTGTGCCATTATCTTATCTTTTGTACAATTGCCCTCTCAGCAGACAAACTCATTCACCCAAAAACACCAAGCGCGTGCTCTCTGCAGCTTCATGGCACGAGCTCTGAGTAAACTAAACCTCTATCTATGCATCTGATCTTTGCTTTTCTGAACGTCTCACTTCCGGCTTGCTCGTATTCCGGATCCGCAGCCGCATGGCATGTAACAATGTAACAACGACGCAGCGGTAGATGAAGGAAGGAAGATGCTATTCTTATTTGAATTCAATGTCAGACATTCACTTAGCAATAAATATCCCAATTTACCAACCAGTAGCAGCAGCAGAGGGTACCGGTTTTCCACATGCCGCTGCTATTATGAAACAAAATGCTTTTACTTTTTAAAGGGATCTCGAGGGTTGTCATTATGTTTTCCAGAGTTTTAAATAAGGCCAGATGTCAAAAGAACATCCAATGTGTAAGTAATATCATTTATACATCATTCCCAGGAACGCTTCCTCAAACGTTGTAAATTTTTCGTCAGTTAATTCCCTGCTCTTGTGCGAATAGGATCATATAAAAATATCAAACTCATCACAAGCATCAAAATGTTGATACAGTTTTTATCGGTTATGGTACGCTTGCAGTTTGTAAACACGTAGTTTTGATAGTGGCATTTACTGTTTTTTGCTTGGAAGTTGGAAGCTCATCGTTTTTAGGTTCCATTCTGTCTTATCTCAAAAAGTCGACAGGATTTAGCAGTTTGTCTGCTTTCAAAAAGTTTGTGTTGGGGGAGTACAACAAATCATGTCAAACTTTTTTGTGTATCTTGTGCAAATAGAAAATTGGTATCTATCTATCTAAACTGCATGCTTTTACACTCGATTTAAAGCTCAATTCCGTACAGCCACTTTCAAACAGTCAGCAAGACAGATTAACTCGAGAAGATAGGATATGGAGGACTAAAGTGAAGTGATTCTTTTTTTTTGCAACGAATCAGTTCTTTTGATATGATTACATTATTGTGTCGTCGTTGTATTTAATGGGCTGCCTTTGCCACTCGTTTTACTTCCGCAAAAACTATTCATGAAGGAAAAAAACTACTACTGCGTGTATTTGCATTCCTCTGGTGGCTTTTTTGTGTGCAAAGCATTGTATAACATGAGAGTTTGTAGCAAAAGTGTGTTTTGGGATGCGTTTGGTATTTGGTTGAAAGTTTAAGCAAACATATCACCCTCATCAGCTCAGTATGATTATCGGTTTCTTCACCGTTTATTGTCAACATAAAAGATTTCTCTGTTCTTTACCAACCTCATGAAATTTGTGGCAGGAATAGGAAAGGTGACGGCAAAAACTTATCTGTCATTGTATATATATCTTGTGCACATTAGAGCTTGGCAATTTGAAGAAACACTGCATATTTTTAGCTAATGTGTGTTTGTGTTTTGCATCTACGCACATGCATAATAATTATATACCTGTTCAATCTAATAGCTTTGCATGGCAAAACTTGAGAAACAGTGACAAGCCAACAATAAATCTTGAAGCGTCTCTTCCATTCATACGAAAAAATATTACTTCCATGTTCCTCTTCAAGTTAATCTTTTCTTCTCTGGTAATTTTCTGTTTTTTATGCAACTCGGTATAATCCCATCACTTCACACCATGCCTACTATTACAGCCAGCATTCTTCCAAACAATTCCAATCACTATCATCGTCATCATTCCGAGTATTTCAAAAGTACAACTACCCTTGTATAATGTGCTTCAACCAGTAATTTTCATGCTACTATGCCCATAAACCACCGTGTCAAACGACTCTTCATCTCTCCACAATCAACTACCGCCGCCACCACCACCACACGAGGAGGAGTCCTACTAATACTCCTTTTTCCTATAACTTGACGAGTGTGACGACGGGTTGATTTGATTAGCCCATTCTATTTTGCGATTTAGATTGGATTGCATATTATTGAAGTAGCAGGAGAAACACTCTTGACAGAGATTTTCTAAGACTTTAGGCTTCCTCTTTAGTCATCCGCAACTTTTTAATGTAAGTGCATTATTCAACTTGATCATCATATCAGCAGCAGCAGAAGCAAAGTATAATACTGGCTTGTAGTGGCATAATGAAAAAGGCACAGCCTCATTCAGATTCAGAAGCAACACTCTCTCGTCACAACAGACAAAGTGCAAAAAAGGAAGAGAGCTTTTGAAAAATGCTACTCCTTCTGTTACATGCAGCAATACCAAATATAAATGTGCATAGATTTCGCATCCCATATCTCGTTTCCTTTCTTCTAGAGAGAGAGACCTCTGCTAATCTGAAATTTGAACGGTTGACAAAGTATCTAATAAAAAATGAGAGTCTATTAGTGTTAAAAGTGCCTCGAACGCAAACACTTTTATTTACTTGCTCATTTTCCTTTGCGTCTTTGCCCATACTGCGATGCGTGCAAATCGCAGAATACCCAAATGGTGATAATAAAGACACAAACCTCTCATCTTGGCAATACATTAATGGTAATGTTTGTAGTTTCTAGAGTGCAAAGTGACACTTGAAGAAACGCGTCATCCTCAACAGCATCAACAAGTATCATTGTGCTGAGAGTGTCAAGTTGATTGGAAAAATATATACTTTATCTTAAATGTTTTTGTTTTCTGCTCGTTTTTTTTGCCTTTGACATGCAGTAGTGACAACGACCACCAAAAGCTCCGACCAATCACCGATAAAAAATATGTATTTTTTACAGACTTATCGGCGTTCATGGAATGTGTAGCAGCAGCGAGTAAATAAATGCTCAAAGTACAACATACATACCAGCAGAGTAGTAGTGTGATTACAGTTTTTGTGATTAAAATTTTTTGTTAACTAGAGGGAGAGGTTGATGGTTGATGATGTGCATACGATATTGGGTATTACACGCTACCTACTTAATTTTCATTTGAATAATAATGAAACGCCAGCGAGTAAAGTGTGTGGGCAGCAAGTAGAGAGTAGTGCCGGCGATAGCGTGGAATAGGAATGCAATGCAAAACATTGACAGTGCACACCAACAGCTCAGAAAGCAAAAATTATCTTGTTTATTGCAACCTGCTTGTTTGTATTATCAGAGATCACTTATAATGCCTTGCCGTTGCCGCGCATAATAGTTAATATAGACATAACCCTAATCACTGCCGAATTACAATCCTTTCTTTTACGCATGTCCCCATTTACTATTTAGAATGCATACTTGTCGCGATGAAATGAAGGTACGATGAGGTGCTTACAGTTAATCATAATGAATACTCTAATTTGCAATAGTGATCCAGCTACAGAATATAACAATAAAAATATAGAACAGCAGTTTCTTTTCTGACGATCATTTCATTAAGAGTTAATGAAGCATTGAGCAGGGTGGTAGATAGGTAGTTCTCTTGGATTTAAAAGGCTGCCTACTTCATCGAGTGTTGGTGATTGTGAACTCTGTGATGAAATTTATAAAACTGAAATGGAATGAGAACACCCATGTCTTGCTGGCTTTTTGACATGCATGAGTTACGACGCTCTTGGACTTGTCTGGAAATTCTCAGTTTGATTCGATTATTATTGGTGTCAAGTCACATGGCGGAGAGCTGATGCTGATGATGAGTATATTATCATCCATCGCAGTTCAGTGTTAGCATTTAGCATATTATTATCACCACTCTGCTACTATCTCCATATCCAGCAAACACATCAGTTTTTTCAGCAAGCACACTCACAAACACACTCCCGAGATTTTTGCGATTGCTTCATTTCAAATGCACAGACGCTGATGCTTATGTATACACAGAGAGAGATTATTTTTTGCAACTGCATGAAAATTATCAGTTTGTAGAAAAGAGTCTTCTTGTGAAGTATATCAAAGATTTCTTGTCTTGAAATCAAAACCTTTAAAAAGATAAACATCCTCTGACATTGATCAAAAGGTACTTGCACTAAGCATTTCGTAATCTGTTATTTCCGTTTTTCCTTTTTTCTCAGTGATGCCGGTGACGTTCAAGTGAGCGGTTTAACTTGCCGGATATTTTTGGTGATGACAGTGAAAAACAATAAAAAATTGTTTGGGAAGTCACTAGAAAAGTGGACAAAATTTGCAGTGAAAATCACAGATTTTTCTGATTTCTGACGTTCGCTTCTTATAAGCGTTTTTCTCTGGAAGTGAAGATTCGGTAATCGTGTCGTGCGCTCGATAGAATTAAACAAGAGGTACGTATATAGTCATGTAATTTTTTATTCTTAAAGTTTTCCTGTATTGCTATATTTGATATACACGTTGTGGTACCTCACCACGAAGCGTGTGTCGTTTTTGCAACAAAGCAAATCGCAAGAGTGAGTGCGTTGACCATTACCTACCACCATCTTAGCAAAAAGCATGGGATGTTAGTTGTGTACCTAGTACCTACGAACAAAGTGCTGCAGGAGATATGTAGGCATCATCATCCATAAAAATTGTTTATGACAGACAAGTTGAATGGCTACACACCAAACTGAAAAAAAGAACTGACTGCAACCTCAATTCTTTGGAGAAACAGAAAAAAGGAGTGAAGGAATAAGTTTCAAAAGCGTATATTGTTTGGAAGATTGTGATATTGTGAAGTAGTCAAAGCAAAGCACGAATCTCCAAATATACCAAAACCGCACAAAAGCACATGTCAACAAAACTCCGTCTTGTGAAGGTGCGTTGTTCTTTCATACATTATATGAAGCATTCGAAAAGGATGCACACAAGAAAATTACCATTAGCATGTCCATAAAATTTGTTGACAGAGCCGTGTGCATCTCCAATGAAAATTTTTACTTGAAGTTTAAAAAACCAAAAGTGTTTCTCGCATTTTTGCCTCGTATTTATACACCTCAAACCTCAGTCTAAATTTGCATCATTCTCAACCTCAGCATTTTATACGTTACCTACCTTAAAATTATTACGTGGGCACGGCGGACACAAATTCGTAGAGACTGTCAAAGTGAGTCTCACTAGTTGACAAGCAAATTCGAGACACAACATCAGCAGATTAATGTACCTAGATGATGTAATATCACATCTTTTCAAATGTTTTTTTCTGAAAATATCATTCCACATTTTGTAATAAATTGCACCACACGGCAGAGTCCTAGAAGGCTAAGATGAGTCACACATTATATGATAGCCTTAAGCTCATGTATCATGTATTACTTCATTTTCAGCGTGTTACATTTCATGATTAACTCTAGAATCGCTCAAAGTACTATTTCACATTCCTAAAATTCCAATAAGCTACCTCATACACACTCATACATCTTTTTAGTATTTTTCTTTAAAATCATTATTTTTTTCTAAACCATAAAATGAGTGAAAAACAAAGCAAAATACCGACGAAGCATTCTGTTGTTTGCAAGTATACTGGACAACAGTCGGCTAATAATAGGTGTCAAAAAGAGATGAATAAAGAAATGTACCTACATGTATTTATAGTCATCATCCAGCACCAATCGTTTGAAGTTTGAATACATATTTAACTTAATAATACTATTTTACCATGTTGCACAGTAAAACATAATTTCCTTTCTTCCATGTAAATAACTTTTTGTATCTTACCATGGTGGACTGTAGAATGGAACACAATACTACAATAAAATCATATTTTTAACGACAGGCTGACTCAGTAAAACAACATTTTACAAAGTCAACACTCAAAAACCCGTAAAACGGCAGTGCTCATGGTTGTATAGTTTCAAACCCCGATAAGATAGGCAGGACATACATTATCTTGAGCGCATTGCAACATAATGTTTTCAAGTCATTGAAAAACGTTCTTCTCGGAAAAATAATGGCTGTGGTTAGTGCTGACTAAGTGCTACTCTTATAATAAGTCTCTATTGTGTATAAACTTATTCACAATAACGCATAATTCCTTTATTGGCACATTGTATCGAAATTGAATTTTTTTAGCAAATGAAATTTTATGGCGTACTCAAAGTTTAGTTGTAATTTTCAAGTGATCAATATTTTTACACGAGTACGTCAGAGTGCCATCAAGGAGAGAAGGGTTGTTGGTGCTTCTGAATTAAAATTCTGAACGTTTCTTTTCTATCAAGCTGTTGTGTAATCAAATCAAAGCGTTGACTGTGAAAAGTGTATTGTGTTTTCACAACACGAATACGAAGATACCTAAGCACTATAAGCACGCATTTGTTCATCATCATAACCTGAGGATAGGACTTCCTGATAATTCCGTAGAAAAAGGTTTGAGAATCGGATTAAATAGCAATTTGTAAGCAAATAACACGTTGTTTATAATGTCTGTAATGTAATAATGATGATGATAAAATGATGAATTATTATTATGAATTGTGGCTGGCCCACCACAAGACTGCAACCTGCAACTGTGTGTACATACAGTGATGTACGATTATGATGGTTCACGCTGATGATGGAATGTGAAAAGTACTTTTGCCTTTTTGGAAGGGCTGTATAATAGTGAACGGGAGAAGAGCATCCTTCATTTTTTTGTTCTCTTCAAGCACCACCACGCCAGGATTTATGCGATAATACACATTATGTTGATGATGGTGTGCAAAAGATTTACATTTTTAAATCTATGAAGAAAATCAAATTGATAAATGACTACAGCCCAAACTTCCCCGTCTTATGAATGCCTTGTCAAGGAAGTCATTCCGAAAAAGGCAAATGGTTGGGTCAGGTTTCAGCATTGATTGTTTAGAAGGAGACGACGAGAGAAAGAAATGGGATACAATTTTTTGTAATTTGTAATCCTCATCAAACATGCCTATATAGTCGCAGACTCACCGTCATCAACAATCCTACTCTGTGGTATTCTCCTAAATGGTATTTGGAATTTGCAGTACTTCTTCAACATTCTTTGAACTTGCACAATAACTTATACAGGTATATCTGAAGGATTATCAAAAGAAAAAGAATCAAGAAGCCAAAAAATCACTGGTCAGTTGTCAGAAAGAAGTACTTTGTTTACCTTGCTGTACACTTGTGCAAAATGCATAGACATCTTTGCTGTAACCAGCCGAATGAAAAATTGGAAAAGAGCAAGATAAATGCATTATTGTTATTAGCTTTATCTCTCTTGTGAATAATATCAAATATTGTTCAGCCTCTTATATAATTTGTAAAATTTATTTGATACTTGGACCATTATCTTTTAACAAAGCTGTTGTGTTAGTTGTGTACTGGTAGGCATTCCTTTCACTGACATTATGGCGCCTTCAGTACGTATTATCACAATCATAATCTTTCATCTTCATCATCGTCGTAAAGATTCAATAACGACGACGCGACGAGAACGGCAAACGGAATGTGAATACGAAATAAGAACAATGCAGCAAATTCTGCACAAATTGTGTACTCGGCATTGCCAATGCCGTTGCTTCTGCTTCGTCAAAGATTATTGAATGGACGATGATGGTGAATGCTATTCATCATACCAAAAGGCATATAGCTCACCGCAAGAATAAGTGGACTGTTAGATTTGGAGAAGGTGAAAAAGAGTAAAAAACTAAGTGCATGTGGTACTTGTTTTCATTTTGCCAGCGCATGCCTCCCTTTACCTTTAGGCAGAAAGTTTAGTGCTCTCTTAACTCGCTCACCGCCGCCTGGCCATAATAATATCCATCCATTACTCCACGAACAAGCACCACCAACACCACTGTACCAAAATCTCAACGCACATATCATCACACAAATCTCAGTATCATAATATCAGCATCACCTTTTTCTTGTGCAAAACAGGACGTTACTTTTTCTACGGACATAGCAGTCAGCAGCCATAACAAAGCAACATTGTTTATTGTCCATTACGAGAATTTGTAGTAGTTGTAAATACACTAGTGGCGATGGAGGTGAGGGTTGTTTTGTTGTAAGCGAGTGCTGATACTGACTGCTAACATTTTTCGACTTGGCAGGAGGCAAAAAGGGGGACAAAAACTGTCATTGTCAACCCAGTCAACAGACTTTGTTTTGTTTTTTATGAATGGCCACATCCATTCCCGTCACACCGTCGTTCAAAAGCTAAACTGCCAAAATCTTAAGTGACTAAAGACAGGAGAACAAAACAGGCCATGATAAGGAAAAAGGGAGAGAGATAGCGTCAGTCATACGCATCATGAGCGAAAATGTTTGTGTCAAGGCGTTTTGTCATGCTCAGTGTCCATATTCAGTGCTGAAAGTGGTGCTAGATTTGTTGCAGAGACAGTACTCACTCGTAAACTTTTCTCTGCTGCGTATATACCTAGACTAGTTGCAAAATCCCTTTAGGTTTGTATCAGACATTGAAATGGTGACAGTTGCAACAGCAACTCTTGCAGCTTCCTTAAAAGTTTCCTAAAATTTTATGGCTTTGTTTTTCAGGAAAAGGAATTTCTTGGAAAAGGACAGATTTCTGAAACGGGAAAATAATGAATAATAGAAAGTCATTCTCTTTTGGCAACGGTCACCACCACATAGCCAGTGGGGGTGTACCGGCGTCACCAAGTCGAAGGGCAAACTCATTGGTGTTCTGTTCCGACATGTTGTCGCCATCCCCGGTCCCATTAACAGAAGCAAACTGTGATAGTGACATTGAGAAAAATGAACCGTTAAAAGTGATACAGCAGGCACATGAGATAAAACAATTGCAGCAAATTCTCAATGAAGTGATTGCTCAAAGGAACGCTCTCTTGTGTGAGGTGGAGCAGTTAAAGTTGCAGGCAGTGGCTGGAGAACTGTGTCAAATTGACAGGCCAACTAGTTCCCTAGACTTGAGTACACAAGGAATGGGGTCAACCCTAGCGCTCAATAACAGTAGTACATTTCAACAGCAACATGAGAGCATCAAGAGTTGTAGCAAAAGCAATAAAAAACAGGAAGCCGATGATGAGAGTAGGACAGCCTCTGGAGCAGAGAAAGTGGATGATGAAGGGAGTGCCACTGGGGAAGATTTGGACCAGAGCTTTGCCTATTTAGAGCCGGAAATTGAATTCAGCCTCATTTGTCAAGACTTGATTGGCTTGAGTGTGGATGATGACAGTAAACTCAGGTGAGTTATGGGAAAACTTTTTTGTATTGCATTTTATGTTGCTGATCCGTATAATCATAATTTGCTCTTCTCTCATCGCATCATATCATCATCATTGCTTCAAATTGCTTTCAAGTTGCTCCTCTCTACTTACACTAATTCCAGACAACTCTGCCCTTTTTATTTGCCTTCCTGTCTGTACAAGTGGTAATGAAATGAAAGTGGTTGAACGCGTAACGAATATTATTTGCCATACCGTAAAAATCTAAATTGATTTATGAACAAGCTTTGCCTTACGTTTTAGTAGCATCATCATCATAATCAGCAGTGGAGGGAGACATGCCATCATAACATTTCACATTATACTACCACCGAAAAACCATAAAAAGATCTGGCAAAACATGACACTATAAATTTCTCCTCTCACTTTTACGCGCTTGGCTTCTCTTTCGAGTTTACTCTCTGTTTCTCTGGATTTTAGCTGATATCTGGCGATGAATAATGAATGGATTATTATATATCATTTTTGTGGTGAAAGGCAGTGAATGGGTACACGGCACATGTTATTGGTGTGCTCATAATAAGGAATGCGGATCATCTTAGTTTTGCGTTAGTGTCTGTAGTACGCTACTTTATTGGACAAACTCTGCACTAAACTTTTTACAATTTCTGTCGCGTGAAGCTGCAGAAATAACAGGAAAGATGAAAAAGGCGATGAACCATGCGAGCGCTACATTATTTATCTATTTCTCTTCTCTCTTTTTAGCGAATTTCTTTTTCATCTCAGTATATAGAGAATACAGAATTTTTTACTGTGCTATGTGTACAGAAAAGAGAAAAGGGTGGGGTAATAATATTTTGATGAAAACTTGTACAACAATAATCATAACAAATGGACGGTGCAAGCCAAACCACAGCATGTATCATCATCTTTCTTTTGAATTCAACAAAATTTATCTCACGAGAAATATATATTAATGGGTTGTTGTAGGTGGACCACCAAGTGGCAAAAAGAGCATTATGTTGCATGAAAGTTACACGTCACGCTTTATCTCAAAACTGGCATATAGTGAAAACCCTTCATCATCTTGTTCATCCGTTTTCCTTGAAAGCTTATATAATAATGATTATAATCCCTTCCAGCTTGCTCATCTTTGTTCCGCCTTCTCTTTGCAATTTTGCACATGCCAGCGCCACGCCAACGCGAATTCTTTTTTTGCCCAGTAGAGAGTAGTGAAGAGCGGAGGGCGAAAGCCTGACCCAGTTTTCCCTAGGAAGTCCCATGCAGTTCATTATACAAATACAAACCACACTAAATCAGCGAGCACGTCCGGCCCTGAACACGCATTTTTATACAAAAAAACGTGGGATTTGTTAGAAAAGGGGGAGATGTGTGGTAGTAGTACTAATAAAATAAACAAGTATTTCCAGAATGGGAAGTTTACAGTACTAAAATCGTCATTATCATTATCGTTGCAATAATATGTTATACATATTTTTTCACTCTCTTTAATCACAATGAGACCAGTTGAGCAACACTTTTGGGAAGATGGGCTTAAATGTAGGTGGAAGGAAAGGGAATGACATTTTATGCTGCTTAGACTAATGTTAAAATGTACGTTCAGTACACTTGTAAGATTGGGATCTAAACATTTTATACGCAAATTTGCTTTTATTTGATCCTACAATACCTAACACATTGCGTATTGCTCATTATTGTGGAGTCTGTCAACTTTATTATTTTTTTACCTCAAGGTCTTTTCGCTGTGTGCGATTTTCTATGAAAATGCAATTATTGAATTACATTATCTTCTCACTGTTGCTGTCTGCACCAGACTTAATGGTGTACCTATATTAGCTGAACACCTTGAAAATCAAATCGTAAACTTCAGCAGCTTAATAATATTATCATTCTTACTATAACATCAGTAACTATGTTGTATGTAGATAATATTGGTACTTGATTTTTCATTCATTATCTACACCTGTTTAATTTCGTCTATCCAAAAACGCACTTCTCTCCAACACGAAAAACGCGTGTATAAAATGTAGGTAAGCATCTTTGCATGGATGGTTTATCTTAATCTGAGCAACTCGCATGCACAACTCTACCCTTCATATTGCTGGTATTTTTATTCCATTTTTGAATGAAATGCTACACGTTTCCTTCAGAAATCACAATGTTTTTACTATTGTAGATTTATGGAAACTTTCTGCCAATATTTGAGGTGAGCACGTATGGTAAACTTTGCATGTTATTCTGTACTCTGTACTCACTAAAGCTTTTGGCGTGCAAAAAATGTTTTTGACTGACTGGCAAAAAAATCTGTACGTTTCATGTTGATAAGTGGTTGGTAATGAAAACTGCAAAGAACGAATTTGACTGAATCCGCTTATATGTTCTTCTTGCCTATTTTATTGCCATTGTTATTTACTCATACTGAGATTGTATGAACGGCGGGTTCGGCATGCCACATGTTTCTTTGCAGAAAAGTTGAAAGATGAGAGAATGAAAGAATAGGGAATTGGTGCTTATTGTACAGGTGGACCACTATACCTAGTCATTATTATTTTTATTCCAACAAACATTCAATTCGCAATCGTAATAGCGCTCGCACGTTAACTACTCACTTGACTTTGACTAGGTAAAAATGAGCCAGGTAAACCAGGTGAGATCATCAAACAATAAAAATGTAAGTAGCATATATTAAAGCATCAGGTTGTTGATGATGGTAATAATGCTGGTGCTAAATCTTTGGCATGCTCATACATTGAAAAAGCAAGGAGTTTCTAACAAATAGATGTGGAGTGTGTGTACAAAAGACGTTCGTCTGACTACCAAGTAAAGTAAGTGAAGATCATGCTTCTGATGATCATCACCACATCATGTTGACTTGATCTTCACCATTATCATCATTAACATTCAACATGTTTTCTTCTTTTTTGTTTGTGCCTTTTGGTTTGCACTACCAGCAAATATAGTCATTTTACCATTCTGCCCAGATTGCATTTTCACTTATTAGTACAAGACAGCCACGAGAAAATGGTTAAAGTGGCAAGTGGAGACACAAAAAGGGATACGAATATAGACAACATGTGAATGGCGGTACAATAACAGCTAAGAAACTAGGGAAAAGCTACCTGTGTGCGGCGGTTGCTTCTTCTTTGCCTTTTCAACGTACGTAATGTTTGTACGTTTTGGGAATAGTTTACAAAGTGGAGTCATTATCATTTCCATTTCTTTTCAATAATCATATCATTCTCATCATAGTAATCAAACATCAAAGTCATTGGTAAAATGACGTGCAGTTACAATAGAGCTCTGCAGTACTTTTTCCTTAAAGTGGTTACCTGAAAAGTACGTAGGTATCTTGTGATCATCGAAAAACATGTGGTATCTGCATGAATTTGTGCGCTGTGCAAATTGAAACATTGATAAACAGGTAGCTAAAATAAAACAGATTTTACTATTCTCTAAATCTCAACAATAACCTTCTTTGAACATTTACTGTCCGTCCTGCCTAATCTACTACTGCTATTTATCATGCATTTTTTACAAAAAAAAAATTCAAACTCATTCCTATTCTTCTTGTGAGATTTTGACTTTTGTGACGATAACTTCTCCTCTACTATTACTACTGCTGCACTGACACAGTTTGTTTTTTGTGCAATTATGTTTGAGAATCTCTCTAAAGCGGCTTGCTGTTGATAATAATGGCGTAGCAGCAACTGTGGTAAAGGCTACACTGAAAATATTTTATCATTCGACAGACAGTTTCATGGTTGAGTTGAGATTGTTGGTGTCACCAGTACCAAGCCGAATCATTGTCTCATTCTCGCGAGCTAAAAAGGAAGCCAAAAAAGTATCAAGCAGCAGCAGCCGCAGTTACAAAAAAAGAACGGTTCTGTCACTGGCGCATTCGCAGTGTTTGTTTAGTGGAATGTCATCATACACAAAAATATCAAGCCTGGGTACACTTTACAACAATCAACACAAGTTTATCTATAAAAATCTCCTTGCTAAAGTTTTGTGGTGCTAGTGACTGATCTGATTGATTTTAGCAAGAGATAGCCATAAAAATAAACAGTTTCTTTTTATTGTTCCTCATATGAATTTTCAAATACTATACGTGTTTTGCATGAAATATTCATTTCTTCTCTTGAGAAAGAGAAAAGGAACAAAGAGCAAGAAGGAACGCTTTTTTGATACGACGCAGCAGCAGCAGCCGCAACAATGCTCTAGTCCATATAGCCTATTCTCTTTTGTGACGAAAACCGCAACCAAAGGTGCAATTTAAATTTTAAACCGTCTAAAAATACCTGCTGTGCAAAAAGACTTGATTTAATTCCTAATTTACTCCTGCAAATTATTTTTTAGACCTCTTTCATTAGTATTGATTTACAAATAGAGCATATTGAGTTGCCCTGTTACTTGTGGTTGTCTACTAGCTATACCGTTCAAGTTCAGTGTTCGTTTGTCGTGGTACGTGTTTAGTGCTTTTATGGCATTTTTGCTATCAGTCGATATCAGTCAGTTTGTAAAATTAATTTCATGAAGAAAATGGTTTTGTAACTTTAGATTTAGTAAAAGAAATGATGGTGGTTCGTTTTCCACTTTTCCTTCTTTCTGGCAAAATTCTTCTCGGTTTTATTAGTTCTAGTTGACTGAAACTACTAATGATCATCGTCATTCGTTTTCCTTTCAAAATGATTATCGGGTTTTTACGAGTGCCAGCCTTTCGTTTTTCTACAGTGTTCTTGAACAAGTGATGATGAGCAACCAGTAATTGGTACGTAATTCCCAGGCCAATAATAAAAAGTTGTGGTCTCGTAAAACGGACTTATAAAAGTACAAGTATCAGTATTTTCATCCTTATTTTAAAGATCTGTATGTTCGGTAGTTGGAACAGAAAATGCCAGAAAAATGGTCTATTTATCTTGACATATTCGTGTACGTTAACCTGTTTCTGGGTTAGTAGTAATAGCAAAAAGCTGTAAAATTACCTATTACATGATAATTTCGAAAATAATTTGGAAATTTTCAGTGAAAAAAGTAGGAAATAAAAAGTGATACTTTTATTTTTGCAAGCATTAGAACATTCCACCGAGCCTCCTGTTCTGTAACATCTCTATTATTGCATAAAAATCGTGGTGTGTAGTCGGTGGCATTGGGTAAATGATGGGCATGGTGCGTGCCTTTTCGATTTCGTTCATTTGGTCGTGATGTGCTGTAGCTTGTTGAAAGTGTTCCTTGACTAGTCACGAGCAACCATGTGCTCCTTCATCCTTTGAAATGGAGTATACGAAGCAAGAAAGAAACGAAGAAGAAGAAGCGGCAGCATAGCACCTGCTGCCACTATAGTTCCCTTGTTTGGCGGAGAATAGAGCAAAAAACGTGAAAAATGACAAGTCCGTGCTTCTGCAGTTTTTTTCTCGTTTTTAGCCAACCGTATAATTAGCAGCACAAGGGGCTGTGGAATAGTACACCAAGACTAGACCACTAGAACAAAAGGTGCAAAAAATAGTATCTCGATACCCTGCCTGTGAGAAAAGAAACCAAAATATTTATGATTATGTTGGCGATCAACATAATGACTATGATTTACATTAATTTTTAGCATGAAAAGTTTATGTATTTGTGTTTAGAAAAAACTTTTATGGCAAATAATAATATTGCAACGATAATATTATTATGACTGCTATTTGTAATGTTGAATTGATCGATTGCTGAAACGCATCGACTGGATTGTATAACTATTTTGTGCTGGTGGAATAATTACGATGATCATGCAGTTGTATATGCTTGCATTTGGTGCTGTTGAGTGAGCGGTGTGTGGTTATTGATAATTTATTACTTAGTATGGGGAAGAAACACTCTGAAAACAATTTCAATTACTTCTGCGATTACCACTACGATAAGCCATGTTTGGAACGACAAGTGAAGAAACCGTGCTGGAGTACACGGAAGCAGTCTTGTACGACCTTCGTCGGACGGTATACAATGCTGAAGGACAACTCACAGATCCATACGCTCATTACCTATGCCGCTCGCGTGGTTATCGGCTGTACAAAAGGTTAGAAACACTGAATATTTCCAACACTTTCATAAGCGTACTTCTAAACAGCAAGCGTCATTAGTCTCAACCATTCTCCTGCATATTTTTCGAAAATTGCATTTTCCTTTAATAAAAATACAATGTGCGCATACAAATTGGAAGGATGTTGAATTCTCCTTCGTATCATTAGCCTAGCCTTCTTTTTTAATATGCATGCTAAGTAATACCTGTATTAATTACATTTCATGTCAAAAATGTGAGTCATGAGGAACTACAGAGGAACCTGTCTTGTGGCATATTGAGCATTGAGCGTAGCTAATAATGCACAACATGATGGGAATATATGCTTGGCTAATTTATTGTGACCACAACATTCTATATAATCCTATCGTCTAGTTTATTTATCAGAGTGGACGATCAAGATGACAAATGAAAATTAAAAGGGGCAACATTTATAGTAGTTATTAATGCTTGCCCAACTCATTTTTATTCATGAGTATCATGAGAAAGTATACACAACATCACGGCGACGTTTTTTACAAGTCAATAGTGCCGACTGACGAGTAGTACCGAGGACCACCATCATCTTTAATTTCTTTACAATAAAAAGGAAAATTGCTGAAAAAGTAGGGTTTTTGTATCCAATTAAGATGTCACAAGTTTACACACAAACATGCACACACATAGCTACAACATAGTTCAATCAAGAATTTTTACATGAAGTGTGTGTAATTTTATAAAGGGGCTTGTCTTGTTTTGCTTGTCAAAGATTTTATTTTACTAGGCACCTGCTGGCACCTACCTCACACCCAGAAGAAAAAGAAAAAAAACACCAAAGAAAGTATTCGTTTCTTTGCATTGTGTGCGATACCGGATTTTAGTGAATAATTGTGTCATTTTTTATTATTCTTTCAGTAAACGCATTAATTTTCAAGTCAATACTGTGAAAAGTATTTTTTTTTAAATGTGCGATGATGAGAAGATAATAGTGATTGATTTTCTCTTTTTGAAACTTTCTGTAATTTTTTGTCGTTTTCTGATCATTTTTGAAAACATTTAGGAAAATGGCATACTCAGATCACGTAAAACAACAGTAATCAAAAACTTTGTAGCACCATCATCTTCGAACCCTAACCTAAAATGTTCAATTCTATTGGCGATGGGCACGTAAACCCAATTTCCTGTATAAACAGGGCATGAAAATGATAGAAAACATACAGAAAAAACATGACAGGCTTGTGTGACTGACTGATCACCGGCGTCAACTAAAAAGAATATAAAAATCATACTTTCATACAAATTGAAGGGAATCATCATCGGTAGAATATTGCTCAAAAAGCAAAAGCCAGTCTCATAAATAATCATGATGATCGCATCGTCATAAAACCAAACCACTTTCATGCCAGACTAACCTTCCTCTGTAAGGTAATAAGAAAAAACACGCAATGATATAAACCATATTCTGCCTATTATTGCTACCTTCGTAATCATATCAATTTGATCTCACATATTATCAGTTTGGAATTTTTTATCCGCTTTTATCAAACCAAACTGGTATAGAGTCATAATACACAATCATTTTGTCAGCAAAGGAATGCAAGAGAAAAAAAGTGACTACAAAAGGAAACCGATAACCCTATTACATATGATTATTATTAAGAAATAGAAACGATGATAATTTGATGATTATGGGAATTTGTATTGGTAACTTTTAAAGGTATTTTACTTTTAAAACGAAATGACACTCAACAAGAAAACCTCCATTGGTTTTTATGATGTACCTATATACTCGTATGGCGTAATACGCCAAATGTAAATCAGAACGATCCAAACCAAAACCAACATTTTTCATTTGAGGAAAAGATTTGAAGAAATACGTCTTTCAGCTTCCCGTCTTGTCTTTGCATTTTATCACCATGTGTGGTCGGCGAATCAAAGTCGTCTGGTCAAACCTAACACACTTAACATATTCATATGGATTAAGTAACACTTGAATGTTTGAATCTCTTACACCAAAACCCAGTAACATAAATAATAAATTTCGCTTTTTCTTAAAAAACTTACTATTGCGGATTCTCAAGAAACTACCCAGTGTACTTGGAGATTCTTAATTGAAAGCCATTGCAAGTTAAGCTACTTTTATGTAAAATTCAATATTGTGACTGAGTTAGCACCTAGCTTTTGGTTTTCTTTAAATTCACAATAATGTGCTTATTTCTTAATTAGTGAGGGAAAATACTTAAGGATCTTTTGGCAATGATTGGTTAGCCAAGGAAGATTTAAAGAAATCGTTGACTTACTTAACCTATTCGTCACACCAACATAAACCCCATTGCGGCATTTTGTAATGTGAGTGAGTACTATCAATTTGCTCCTTTGATCTATATAACCATAATTGATCTTGGTTTTACCTACATTTGCGTATAGTATTAATGCGTATTTTATGCAGAAACACCTATTTTTCATCCTTATCTTTTTAGGCTATTGAATTCTATGGTAAAGCAATGCTAGCCTTTGCGTTCTTTCGTTAAAATCACCAAAAGGAAATGTAAAAAATGCTTCAAAATCATACAATTGACTGCAACACAGAAATGCGTAATGTTTCTGTGCTGTAGTAAATTGTCAACCTAATCTAATAATTTCACATAGGTAGGTATGTGTACGTGTATTATACATAATATGATTACCTGTTGATTTCTTCTTGTCTAACCACCAGACATATTAAGTTCGATATGAACCTACGTGATGTGAGCCAATAAGGCAATTAATGGGATAAGAAGAGGTCATTGCTGTGGAGTAGCCCAAGAACTTAATGATCGTGAAACTGAACCTAAAAGCCCATAATATATATTGAGTGCCATCCTCTTTACCAGTTACCACCGGCGAGTAGCATATCACCTTTTTTCAACCTTTGGTTTATGAACACACACATTAATACATTTTCAATGGAACTAATATGTCAAGTCATGAACGATGGAGCACGTAAAAATGGCAATAAATAAATCATTTTTCAGAAAGATTCAAGTCAAATACCTTTAATGATTTTTCCCTTTGTCCTTCTTTTTTAAACCTCCTTACAAGTTACATTATTATTCACATTTTTCCTTCAACAGATGCCTACCATCAAACGACATTATCACCTCATTTTAATCATGAAACCTCTGAGGCATATACTTTACAATAAGTTTATGCTTCTTCACCATCCTTCTCAAAATTACCAAAAATATAGCCTAGCACCAGGGCACATTATAACATTTCCGTCCAGTTTATTAGTAACGCTTTCCATAACTGTTAACTCAATGCAAATTGACTGCGACGATGTGATGACGGGGACGATATATGAGAAGAAAAGGTTAATCGACTACTTATAATCATTTTTATGTATACTCCTCCTACTCAACCCTTGTGACTCCAATTATGATTATCATATTTAACCTACCGCTTAAGCACTACTGTATTGTCGCTGCGCTGTGCACGTATTAATTTCAAGGTAAAAAAGACACAACCAAATGGCATGGCTATTTTTAATATGGGTGAGGAGGTGGATGCTCTCATGTTTCCTCCTTTGCAATGTTACTTCAGAAAGTTGGCATCATAATTTAATATCACACACAACCATAAAAACAATGGGATCACAGGTAAAGAGATCATTTTATGAGTGCTACATGGCTTCCTAAAATGACTGTTGTTTTATGGCAGAAAGAAGGTGATCATCTTCTCAAATGACTTTCCTGTTCCTCAGATGGTAATGGTGGGTGACTAACGGACGGCAAACTGTCCGTGTATCCCTTAAAATAAAATGAAGGCAGTCGAGCATTATTTGCACCATCCACTGACCGGGATATCTACGCATAATATGTACCTGTTTTCATCAAAATGTAAAATGAAAATTTGCGATTTTCCCGTAAAAGTTATTTCCCCCAGTGGAATCACCAAGCAGAACAGTGAAGCACGTAGCAATCAGAAAGTAAATGAATTACCATCATTGCCATATCAAGGCTTTAAATCTACTTCTTGTTCTTTCTTAAAGAAGTCAGACTAAAGTCAAGTGGCTTGCAAAAAGACTCTTATTATTCATCATGCTCCATATAAATCAACGCGTAAGTGTTCCGATTCATCCTTTTGTTCCTCTTGGGGATGCTTTTACTTTGTGATGATGAGATTGCCATTTTCTGCGGTTTTCGCAAAGAAATAGGTAAATCCAATCTTTTCTTCCACCGCCGCTCGCCAGCAGTGAGTGACTGGCAGAAGCAAAAGATGAATGGATGCAAAAGAAAAAGACAATGACGGGGGTTATTTTTCACCAAAAGTGTAATAAACTTGTAGTATATTTTTGCGCTATAGTATTCAGTGAATGAACATGCATACTTGCTTGTAGTATGACTTGACTCTTCTTCTCGCGGCATCGTCACATTGAACTGTTATGAAAATCATTTTACCCTTCTTTATACTTATATATCGAGTAACCTACTCATCATCTTTGTATCATTATTATTATGAAAAAGTATATCCTATTACCTGCCACAATAATAAACTTTAACACAAGAAGTTGCATTATTATGTGCATCAAGTAGAGCAAAACACATGAGGGCAAAAACTGCATTGCGTATAAATTGCGTAGAAATTCTAAACCATGTAAATACCAGCGTCGTCATCAACACAGAAAAATCAGCTTAAAAATGTTGAGAAAATACACAGACAATTGTGCCAGTGCCACTCTGTATAGTATAAAGTTTGTTGTAAGTACATGCACACATTTTTTTCTGAAAATATAGAAATATTGGGATTTTGAGACTGTTACACTCTAATCATCGTCAATCTTCATAATAACAGCTCCATATTATGCTCGTGTGCATAAGAAAATAGGAAAGGTATTGTGTGTCTTTTCTGTATCTACCTGTGTGCCTAGCCTTATTATCTCGGCAGATTTTTCTTAAAAATGATGAATTACTTATTGTGGAAAACACAGCACTGTGTATATCACGAGAAGGATATAAATAAAATATATAGTGTTATTCTGCATATTATAATAAACGCTGATCCATTCTTATATATATGCATTGCTGTAAGCTTTAAAAAAACGCTAAACAAGAGCTTTAACTTGACACGATAAAAGTCATGTCTACCTTCATATGAGTGCGAGCAACGTGCAAAATATGTCTGATCTAGACATTTACTAAAGTATGCTTATTTTGCACTAATGTCTTCTGCATCAGCTTACTAGCAGTTTCTTTCCTTTTGTTTTATCATCACCATTGTTGATTACACTGTGACAGCTAAAGCCGACCATGTTGTGTGGATTGCTTGATCAACAAAAGTCATCATCAACAAGGAATAAACTAAGTAGGAGTTTATTTGGAGTAAAACATACAGTAAAAATATCTCAACTAGTGATAACATAGACAACAGAACACGGCCAGGGCGCAATATCGCCGTCATCATAACAGTTATAAATGATCAAGCTAACTGCTTCAGTTTAACATTTTTCCACTACTGACTGACTTTTTATCAGCGTCTTCTTCATTGCTTAAAACCGTTGTCTGCTGAGGAGATGCAGCGCATGTAGCATAGCCAGCATGCAAAACTTTGTGATTGACACCTCTCGTGGGAACTAAGGTGGGAAGTTGTTCCTGCTTTCTACAGTAAATAAATAAAAAGCAACAAAGACTACAAGTGCCATCATCTTCAGTACTACAATGCATACAGGAGACCCACACACATTGTTCAACTTCGAGTCAGAGTTCACAGCAGTAATAAATTGCATTTAAATTTTATTACATGCATATTACCTGCATTGTTTGGTTTGAAGATACACTCATGTTTGCAAAAAAAAACAGTCACAGTCACAAGTGTTATGTCTTACCTTTGCCACCACCCATTCATCCTTCTCACAAAAAATGTTTGCATTTTTTTCTGATTCTGGGTAAATATGTGGCAGTAGTAGTAGTAGTAAGTGAACTGTATATTTTCCTCTATGAAAAAATGCAGCATTCATTAGTGTATCACATTCATCAGTAGTTAAATATTGAAACAATGTGGATAGCTAATAATATCAGCAAGTCACACAATAATAGAAGGAGGGGGACAGATAGACGTGTGCAAACTGTACTGATCACTATTACTATACGTGTAAACGATGTGTAGTTTCTCAGTTTTCTGATTTCTTCACCTCATCAAGTTAACTTATGATAGTGTGGTTTCATTCACGTTGATTTTGTGTGCAACAATAAGCAAACATATAGTGACTGTTTCAGGATTCGTTTAATTCTGTTACAGAGTTAAAATATTTTGGTAAAATCTGTTTTGCTTCTTTCCAGAATTTATAACCTAAAATTTCAAAAAAAGCTTTCGAGTCTACATTATACGTTGGTTTTGGTTTCATTCAAACAATCTTTCATCTTTTGAAATTGCAAAAGAAGGAAGAGTTATAACAATTTCGTATTTGTTCCAATTTGATAAGAAACGATGTGTTAACAGTCAAGGCTTCCTGTGCATGCACAAGCAAGCAGTTCCCATTTTTAGCATACGAACGGAAATTACTTTTACCATCGAATGTGAATGAGTTTGTGAGTTACCGCATTTTGTTTTGAAACCCTTCCCTGTTCTTGGTTTCATTTACAGGGTTCTATATAGTAAAGGAGCCAAGGTTCCAGTTTATTGGTGCCCTTGCAAAAAGTTACTGAAAAAATGGTGTCAAACAAGCAGGCACAAGCCAAGTTGCCGTGTTTCTCTGATCATGTGCCCATTGTTAAAGTCGCAATGTACTTGGGATATTATTATGCAAAGTGTATGTGTAGCAGTGGAAATGCGTGCAAAGGTCACGAAATGTCCGTGCACGTCCGCATATTAATCCCATTATGATTACCGTCATAATAAAATCATAATCCTAAAAAAGTGGCAAAAAATACTGCACTGCAGTGCAGTTGAATGTGCCGTGTTGGTGTATTAGGGTAGTAAACTAGTAGGCTAAGTCAGCATGTTTTCCGCTGTGGAGGAGGAAGATGTGCTTGAGCTCTCTGAGGCAGTGCTGGCATGCGACCTTCGACGGAAGGTGTACAACTCCGATGGTCATCTCACTGACCCGTATGCACATTTTTTGTGTCGATCACGGGGATACGTACTATGCAGAAGGTGAGTGGTCTTTTATTTTGGAATTTTAAAATACACCGTTTTCTGGTAGGTTTATTTTCCGAGAACTTACATTTTTTCAAGAAAGAGACATTTTCCAATCGTAGATCAAAAAGTGGCCGAAGTCAAAGTTTAAAGAAGCAAGTCATATTCGTTGTAGAGCCAAGCCAACTGTATGCATGTACCATTTAACTTATCATAGCATTTTGAAATGGTAAATGGGAACAATAATATCTTGCATTTTCCTCATCTCATGATAAACGCAATGAGGCTAACACATAAACTCTAATGACGAAATTGGAGTAAACAAAATTATATTATAACACTAATAGCTTTTTTGTCACATTTGTTTTTAAAAATTCGTGCATATCATCGCTTCATTACATATTCGTGCATAGCGCTGCACTTTATTGTTACGTTTGAGTGTGAGAGCCTCCGAGCCGATTATCAATACATGTCATGTCACACAACAACGCAACCCTCAACTAGTACATTTTTATTGAGACACGCGCTATACAAATACTAAATTAAGTCTATAGTTTAATAGAAGTACAAACTACGCTGCGATTACAACTTTATTGAATTGCTTGAATTAGTAAGAAATATCAGAGTTCTCCTCACACGAAAGTCATGACGTGAGTACAGAGTACACATTTTTAACACTAAATTATCACCAAGCCTTTAAAACTAAGGTATATTAGGTAAGTATAAAATCGCGCCTTTAGCTCAGTTAATAACAAAAGTATAGGTATCTTTAGAGCTGTAAAAAGTTTCAAATTATTTTGTAATCAATCCAATAGTTGATTGTACCTCTGAATAAGGGACTACATATTTTCTAGTCAAAAGACTGGGGCTATTGGACTACAGAACTTTGCCGTCAAAGCCAGAGCTCACCTTACATTAAAATCAACGAGTTTGACTTGGCATAAGAGTAATTACTGTCAACCGTGTGTACTATGACATTTTACATTATGAATTTTAGTACAGGTTCATATGTTAAGGTGGAGTTTGTATTGAAAACATAATATAAATCGTGATCCTGATATGATATAATACATTTCTCTAATATGAAATTAATAAATAACTTGTAATATCAAATACCAAGTCAAGTGTGTTTATAGAAAACAAAAAAGTTTGTTTTGTTCTCACACAGCCATTAAAATGCGCTCACACACGTAAAAATGACAAAAGACAAACACACAAGGTCCAACACGTCTTTTGTGCTGCCAAACAATAATAAATAGTTATGCATCAGCAGACAAACTACATAATTGCTTAATGAACCGTCTCTCTTCAGACTGATTGTGGTTGATGATCTTGATGTCGTTGTTTGTTCTTGTACTTCACCCACCTTCCCATCTCCTTATTTATAGTCGCCGTGTTGTGAGTTTTGCTTTACCTATGTAGCCGCACGTTCGTTCAAGAGCCTCTCAAGAGAAAGAAAATTATAGAAAACAAAGAGCCTGTGAGCTTTTAATGAAAATAAACAATACCGCTGTTGTTGACGGTAAAAATCAAAGTGAGTGGTTTGATTAATGATGTGCATCGATCAATAATGAGATTGGTGATGAATGATGATGTATGCATAAATGATGATGATAATCAATGAGCAATGATGATCCACGAGAAAATCATGGCGTTTACACATCTTTTTACTCCTTGACAGTTAGTTTGCCTGACAAAAAAGAAGGGATATATTATTGACATATTCTGATATAATGTATTCCTTTCGAAAAAGTCTATTTAGAAGTATACAGCGTGTGAGACAATTTATTCATCTGTCAAACTTGGCAGAATTTATGGAACGAATAAAAGGATCGGGAAAGATCGCTTTGTTGTTTGGATAATGAATGAGACACTCTCTCATAAACCATTAAACTTTTAAAAGCCATTTTGTTACATATACCTATATATTTTACTACATGTTATATAAGTTTCATCAACATCCACCCACGCATCTAATTAGGGCTGCTGACTGACGATCACAGTAATAACAATTTGGTAAAGTAAATAACCTGATACGCCGAATGTAATTGGATGATGTCATCCTAATTCAATCCAATTTCCAAATAGGTGCGGGAGTAATGAGCCCGGAGCACAATAGAGATGCACTGCACGCAGGGTACATTGTTTTCAGAGTTTCTCCATATCTTTCGGTTCACGCACCCATCAATACTCATCACTGATTATACCTTTTTGCATTGTTTTCTTTGATCGTAAAATATTTGGACAAAAAAGGAAACTAGCCAGGTTTTGGTACTGAGTGTCAAAGAGCACGCAGTGAGTAGTAAATCCGCTCGACAGAAAAATGCGCAATGAAAATTCCAGCTTATTTGCTTTTCGTTCATTATGCAATAACAATAACCTTTGCTTCTTTTTTGGGAATTTTTCCTCTTTCGCCTATGCACTAACTAGGCACGCACGCACTCGCAAGTCTTGTGATGTGGGATGGTTTTAGTTGAAACGCTATAAAAAGTATTGCATATTTTCCTGGCGTCTTTGGCTCAATCATAAAAAATAAACAACGAAAGAATTTTAAAAGGTGAAGTGGATTAATGGCCTATTTCAACATTCACTAGAGAGTCCATTTGTTTTTCGGAGATTTTATAGCTTATGGGAATCCCAAATACAGGGTTTTGCATTCGTAGAAGGCATTCAAACTTTGGAAATACTTATTTTTTCGATAATAATATTATTATTATGGACATGCTTGCAACAATTGATGACTCTGAAACTAAAGTGAAAATGGGCATACTCCTGCTTTATTGGCAATATATGCTACGTTGATAAATGAGGAAGGTTACTATAATTTGTTAGCTTGTTAGTAAAATTCCACCAGAGTATATTTCTAGAAAAACCAACAAAATGAAAGCATAGCCGGAAAATATCTTTGACGTGATCTTGGCTTTCTGCTTCTCTTTTTGTCTACGTCTAAAAATCAACATCAAGCAAGTTTCCTTGTTTGACAATACTGCTGTTTTCGTAGTATAGTGCCAAGTACGAACTAACAACACGCTGATTGTCGTCACCGGCATATTTTTTCTAGGTAAAACTGAAAACTTCAGCATATATTGCTCGTCTGTCAAATCATGTCGCACAGTAGGATAATAATAACAGATAAAATGAGTTAATTGCTGTTGTGTGTGTGCTGCTAACAATGAAATGTTGCTGATTCTGACATGGCATCACGTGGACTTGTCTCTGCATGTCTGCAAAAAGTATCATCATAAAAATGTTGTATAAGGTGCCATTATCAGGATCTATATAAAGGAAAAAAGCAACAACTTCCTATTTTGTGTTTTTATGTGCAATCATCGCCTTCATTTTGTATCATGTGCATATCGACATTCTAGTAAATGTAGGTACATTGCATTACGGCACGTCTGTTCTCATAAGCAAACTTCCTAAATAGATTACAAGCATTATGCTTTGCACACATGCATCATCATCTCTTCCACGAAACATGAAAAGGTTTTTAATGAATTTGATCAGATTTTGTACTATTTGCTCCGCATTATAATACATACTACATACTCTGAAACCGGGGGAGGGGAAGGTGATAAGTCAAGTAGCTTGTGAACGTTTTAAATAAAAACAGCAGGAAAGCTATATGCACTGGTATGATTCATACTAGACAAAATACTATTAGGAACAAGGAGCAAAGAAGTAGCTATGAAATGATAGTAGACTTACGTTAAAATATTACGAGTTTTTTCTTATCATATTTCACAAAACATTTTCATATAAACCTTTGGCCGTGGGAAGAAATCTCTTCTCAAAATGCCTACAAATTACAATAATGCTTTAAAAATTTCCATACATTTGCCAAAATAAATTCTCATCATGCACCCAGTACATTATTTTCTTCTTGCATGGTCAACGAAAGTGAAGAAATGGATTTATTTGGTATTAATGTTTAGAAGTGTTTAGGAGGAATTGACTGGATATTGTGAATTGCGCAGTACTCTGAATTTCCAATTCGCTTGACCTTTGGTAAATATGTACAGGTTGTGTTAACGTAAATATTAATGCCTATTTTCTTCTTGCTGGAGAGTTTTACAGCCACAGCGAAATGCATGGCCCAATACCCATTGCGGAGCTAATGGTAAAAAATAGTTCTCTTTTCGCTGGAAATTGACTGATATGAAAAGGGAAATCAATTACCGGTGACAAGCAAACCACATAGGTACATCTACTATGCGCCGAGAACCGAGAGAATGTGAAATGAGAGCGAATGTGGTATGTTGCAACGGTACGTGAATAGCATGGCATTGCGTGAATTCGGTCAAGTTAGGCTGGACTGGAAAAAATAGCCATGGAATATTGTTGATAGTCTTACTGAGTATTTCCTGTCAACTGTCATAACCTCTAAATACAGGTTTTGTTTCTTATGCAATCATTATGTCAAAAGGTAGGTAGCATATGACCATCTATTTACAGTCAACATGTTATTTAATACAGGATTTACCTGAAACGTTTACTGCAACCCAGCTTACGCTTTTGGTTTTGTTTCATATTTCAATAATAACAGTAATATTTCATTAGGTTTCAATTTCCTTATATCAAACAGCCAATGCTGGAAATTTCGATGTTGCATTAAAAACACGTAGTGACTGGATGTCAGCAAAACAATAGGAAACTCAATTTTTGTTCCTGTACGCGTTGTTATTTCTGCAAAAAGTCGATTTTACTTATTATTTTACTTGGGAGTACTAAATCGACCATGAGCCATGAACTATAATGCAAGTGTAATAGTTGACGTTGTAATTTTCATAGTCCTGAACTTTAACAGTACTTTGATTCAGTCATGAGTTGAAGTGGATTTGACAAAAATAAACAAGCAGTATGGCAAAAAAAACTCTTCACAATAGAATTTTCTCGCATTCTCGTGCTTAATACCTGCTGTAAAGGCAAATCCCATGATGAGCCAATTGACCGATATTGGCTGGACGACGACCCACCGTATGGCCTCCTGTCACACGCTGTCAGAACACTATGCAATGAACATGTAATACAAACATAATCTCTACTACAGTAAAAATCCCAATAATAAGCAGTTCAATTCAAGTAGTAATATATTGCCTCGCATAATATGACACAATTGTAAAAGTACATAATGCAGACAAAATCAATCCAGCAGAATAAGGTGATCGTAACTCTGAAGTGTACTACTTGAATTTAGTTTTTTTGCAACTCACCTGCATTAAAATAACTGCGCTTTTCCATTCGATTCGACACAGTAAGGTGGGGCGAAAAAATGTATTTTTGGGGAAACACACTACTTAACTAACAAAGAAAATATTACAACGAAGTGCTTATTCGATTGCGGCGATATTCCTGATGACGATGACAATGATATGGTGCTAATATATTGGCACATGGCATGTTTACCATTCTCTGCTCAATTTTCCCGTGTTGTCGCTGCTGATTTGATTATGTGACCATGCATGTGCATGCAAGTTTGTGTAATCCAATTTAGATAGTCATTTTGCGTTACTTATTACGGTTAACTTATCATCAAATACAACAGCGTTATTTTTGTTTAAAGCGCAACGCCAAAAAGTGGCGTACTACAAACGTACGTAGGTATTTATTATTACAATAGTCAATATTCACATGGCCATCAGACCCGACACAAAAAGCAAATGTGTGTTGGATATGGATAATATTATTGTGCATTAATCATTGTGTGATATATGTTCTAACATCACACGGCTTTCTCTGTCTGTCCTCCTCTGCCTGTCCTGCCATCAAACAAAAGTAGAGCACAGGTAGAAACATCATCATTTATTATTGGACATTTGTGTGATCGCATAAAAGTGGACTTGACGTATATTGACTCTGTATCACAGAGGAAGTGTATAGCAATTTTTTTATAAAATAAACCCATCTCCCTTTTGTAACATTTAGAAAATGCTCATTGAACGTGTATATCAGTTGCTGAAAGTGCACTAGCTCTGTTTTTTCTGCATTTACATTTTGATTATTTGGTTTTGTGAATACATTGTTTCGTATCTTATATCTTACACAGTTTGCTGAACTGATCTGATTATTATTATTATTGTTACCTTTTGTCTATGGAGAATAATGGAATAACTCAATGTACAACAGTGTGCTACAGTATTAATGCATTTCATTGAAGGATCGCTCGTGTTTTTGCATAAGTTTGTGCATTGTTCGTTTCTACATTACACGCTTAATCCGTAATGCAGCTCCTTGTGTTTTACCGTGTCCATCAACAAAAAAGAGGAAATACGTCTATCCTCCTGGGCTTTCGCCATCATGTAACAGCTTTTCTTTTACATGATCAGCAAAATGGATTGAGCGTGCGTGTTTGTGCATGTGTCAAGCAAACACTACTAGTAGAAAATAGGAAATTGGTGTGCATAAATTTTTTGCGCTCACTTTTATTACAGTAATTTCTTGGTTGTATAATAATTGTTCTCGTCCCGTCATCACCCACAAACAGAATTAAACCGTAATATACCAAGACCACCACCATGAAATAAACAGAATGATTCACGCTTCTGTTCTCTTTTGTTCTATCATGAGCTATTGTAATTGGCTGACTGACCGAAGAGGATATTTGCTCAAGTAGCAGCATTTTCTCGTTGGATAGTTTTCGCTTCAATTTTACGGTAGATTCAGTTGTCAGTGAAAAATGGATTTGAGCAACATCTTCATTGTCACTTTACCAACCTCCACAGTTCATTCTACGTAAAGCGAAGTGTTATTTGACTATTAAATGATTAGTAAAGGACTGTGCAATTTTATCTTTCACACAGGAAATAAGAATTGATTGAAAGATGAAAGTAATTTGGAACACATTTGTATATTCGCTCTACATACAAAAACAGAAGCAAGAAAAAGGAAATTTGAAGTGAGCACGACACCTTTCCTTATCGCTGTCGATTTTCTTGAAGTCTTTTTGTTCAAGCCTTGAATTGAAAAAGTGATTTACAAAAGTTAATATCTAATCAAAAGGCATGAATTGACAATTATTTCATGTCGTTGTTTTGGGTTTCTCGTGAAAGAATATCAGAACGATAATGATAACTCATTTCTCAGATTTGGCACAAAGCTCGAGTTCAAGCTAATAAAGTTAAATATGCGACTAACGTGAATTTTCCTAATACGACAGTACTAAGCTACCTTATCAAGGATTACGTTTTTATGGGTTCTGCTCTCTTTTCTGGCAAATGACTTATTGTTTTCTGGCTAGACTCTGAATTAATTTTTATTAGCAAGAAGTGTGACAATGAAATTTGAGTGAATGTAGGACATTTACCTTAATGTCCTGAATGGAATAGCAGAGTCAAGCAACATGCACAGATTTACAAAGAATCTAAAGCCTTTTGAATCTCCTTAATTTCATCTTATTCATTTTTGATCTTACAAAGTGTCTGTTGTGGTTTCATTTAAGGATGTGTGCCGCTAGAGTTTTCAGTCTCAGCATTACTTTTCTACACAAAAAATCAAATTGAAAGTTTTACTTGATGATCAATTCATTTTTCTACAAAGTGGTGAATAAGCTATAATGAAGATGTTCGCCTTAGTTCCGATCCTCGTCGTTTTCGGAATATTCTCATTATCTGTAAGCATTTGGCTCACCCGCTGTTCCATTTGCAGTCGAAGGCGGAAAACGCCAAATAGCAGTGAAAACAATGATAGCGGTGGTGGTGAAGGTACTGAAGGTGGTCGAGGTGAAAACAATAGAAGTAGTGATAGTGGGAGCAACAATAGGTACACTAGCAAACTTGTCAATTACTGCCTTTGTGCAAAACGTCGATGGCGTCAACAGCGCAAAAAGAAACAGTTGGAGTATTTGCCACCATATCTCGTAGACATTTGCCAAGTGGATAGCAAGATCCCTTTTGGCAGTTTATCTAGCTTGCCGAGTTTACCACCTTCGGAGGTTCTTGCACAGCAACAGTATTCACAAAGTATAGCCGGGGGAGGTGATACCGGTGGTGGTGGGGTTACAGGAAAAAAGAAAAGAAGAAGCTCTGTAGCAGCCATACTAAAAGATCAGTTTGAGGGTGACTGTGAAAAGCTTTGCGGTGGCGATAATAACGATGAGGGAAGTATCAAAATAGTTTGCAATAATCTGCAAAAAGATAGCTTTCGAGGTCGAGATAATCTCGCCTTTGAATCTGACATCGTCACGGTCAACAATTATAGTAAGACAACAACTTCATCCTCTTCATCTTCTTCTTCCTCCACCCCATGCACTTGCTCATCGGCTCCTACAAATGGTGATAATGATAATGAGACTATATCGACAAGTGAATCAAGGTAAAACCATCGCAATTTTTTATTGATAAACACGTCACTGGCTTTTATTTGGTTTTTCATGTAGCATCTGCTTGCAGCACGTCTTTTTCAATAACATGTACCCAGTAACAGGCTAGAACCTCATACCATGCTTAATGCTATCAGTGCAGCGCATCATTTGATTGTGCCAAGTTGAAAAAATAATAATGACCTTTATCATTTTAAAACGCATAAAGCTCACGCTGCGTTTTCATGATGATCTTTTATTTTTCTGCTTCTGTTGTTATTTGTACTACAATATCGCGTTTTAATTTATCGATGCGGCTGACTGATAACAACAAACAATTCTGGGTAACGATCATGATATCCGAACGTTAACGAAGGATAATGTACTTTGTCTACATTGCATATACCTAATTGTAAGGTCATGTAAGCTTTGTACATATGAAATTAAAGTACTCTAAATATTTATTCAAAACTGTAAATTCGGCTTATTTTGTGGCCAATAATGAGGGGATGATGATGAAAATGTGGGCATGTAAACTGATTAGAGAGAAAAACGACATAATTTTTTGAAATGACTTTGCAACAACAACAAAAAGACAATGTGTGTGTACATGTTCATTTGCGTTATCATGATAAAGCCCACACATTGACATAACATAATAGAAAAAACAACTAATGACTTTTTCAGTCAGGGTACTTTGGTGGCATTATAGGTAAATTACATTGTTTGAATGAATAGGTGGCACAGCAATTGTTGCTAGATCCATGCAGTTTTCATTGGTTTGTCAACGTCAAAGCCATCAACTCGTTACTTTTGTCAGTTATAAAGTGCATACATGAGTAGGCAAATGATTAGTTGAAACAGCAAGGCAAATCCGATTAGAACTAGAAGAGATTTTCAGATTTTCTATGTCATCATCAGGCTGGTCAACAAAAAAGTAGAAAGACATGTCAGCTTTTCCACAATGTGATTTGCAGATTTTCCATCTAACGCCTGTCAGTCGCAGTTACAAAAATGTACTGGTTATTATGTGACTTATTATAATGTGCATGCTACACATTCTATTACATATGACAGTATTTTCAATAAGCCATAAGGTAACTCTGATTCTATACACATAACGGGAAAATAAAAATGTCTTACTTTTCTTCGCGAAAGACCAGTACGACAGTGCTGATGACTATAAGCAGAAATTAAGAGGTGTCAACAATTTACCCATAGATTACACGCTCGTTCGTTTCAAGACATGGTGACAATGCTCCATATAATCAACCCCATCACGTCATCAACATCACCAGAGCTGTCGTCCCCAGAAAAAAATTATAAAGGTGGCAAACAAAATGTGACTACTTATTATATCTTGCGTAACAAATGCGATAAAAATTCTAGGTATTACCATCACCATTATAGGTTATAACCCTGCGCAAAATGGTATTGCTCTACTCCATACGGCGATGGTGATCTTGATTATGATAGTGTGATAGTAAGCAACTCTTGGCTAATTAGGCATAATTACACAGGACAATACTCTTCTTCTTTTCTCTGTCACTTCTGCTTATAATGATAAGGCCTTTTCATAGTCTACTTACTCCATGCAGACAATTTTCTGGCTTTAAGGGCTAAATATTATTAGCCGCTGTTATACTAGTAATTCTTGTTTATACTATTTGCACTTACACTATTTTTCCTTCTAAAATAATATCGTATATACCAGAGCTGTTAGTCATCTCCGTTTACAAAGTAGAAAATAGATACTTAAGCCATCCATCCTCCTCCTGTTTACTCGTATGAGTAACGAGTAATTATGTAGTAACGGTAATTAAAAGGAGGATTATTATTACTGCGCTATAACGGCATAAAAATAACCATCATCAGCGTAAATCTTTAAGCAGAGCAATTTTATTTTTGAAGCATCACATAATATATAATGTATGCGTACATAAATAATATTTTTTGTTGCTAAACTGATAAAAGTCAAATCAGTAGTGTGTCCCAGTGAGTATAGCAGAAAGTGCAAGAAGAAAAGCTTTGAAGGCGACGTGTGACCAGAAAACGGGACTTTATTCCTTTGTTAAACAACCTTTACGTAAATACTACTAACAATAGTGCTATCGTAGACATCTTACCATCAAGAAACACATAAAAAGGGCAATAAAAATAATAAACTATGAAAAATATGACGTGCATGTATTTTGATAAGCGTAACAAATCTGGGAACTATTATAAGGGTTCAGAGAAAAGTTACAATGTTTTTAGTAGGGTGATAGAGTGCACCTTGTACCTTAAATAAATACATGCACTTGCTTCGTGCGCAATAGCTCTACTCATTAATATTCATCGTGTACAACGTCTCGGCCAATAATGAGATCAGCTTTTATTTTTTCACTCCGTAAACAACAGAAGTAATCTCTCCTGGAGCTTGCTGCCACTGCCACCGCTGCTTGCATTATTGTTTAGCGCCTCTGGTATATCTATCGGCTTCTCTGTTGTGGCACTACAGAGTGGAGAATAAGCCAAGTTGGTCCATGGCTGGCACGATCCAGATTGTATTCTTAAAAATTACTTGTAAAAATAGAAGATGATATAACAATACTCAAGTAGAATGAATGCACTACTACCTATTTAGTGCATACGTGCGCATATAAATGAAGAGGAAAGTTACTAGACCTATTGCGTAAAAGATCTTTTCATATGATTATTATGCAATATTGTAAAGTAATAAGACAAACATAAATTAAAAATGTGCTTACTAGACCTCTATTCTGTTTGAAGAAGAAAGAGAATTGAGCAGCAAGAATTGTCAGCCCGCATGATCAGTAGGCCCAAGCAGGTTTCTTTTCTTTTGTGTGCCAAGACCAGTAGCGTTTCATTATAGCTCTCATCTTGCGCTTTGTGAGCTTCCAGACAAGTAGAGAAGCATATTTATCTATCAAAAAAGAGGATAATCGAGCCTTCTTAGAAAGACTGATGGGGAGATGTGGAGGTTAGATGTAAAGAGATGAGATCAGTTATGTTCTCTTGTTCATTTTTATCTTGCGTTTGTACTTGTAAAAATTGGTGAATTTCGGTAATACCTTCACTTTTTCTCTTACATTTGCCATCTGCTCATTTTTCTCTCCTGTAAAGAATCAAATTGAAAACAAAAGGATGAAAATGGATGGGATGATCGAAATTCAAAAGAGATGAATTATAAATGGTGTTATGTGATGTCTTTCTGCTCACTCTCTGGCACACGGCCCATTTCTCGTTTTCTCTCTTGTTTTCATTTTTCACTCCCGACAACTACTGACTGACTGACTGATGAGTGCAGTGGTAACAATAAAAAGAAAGAAAAGATGCAGGCAAGCAGTCATTTTAATTACTTTATAGCTTACTATACGCGTATGAACGTCTGTAGTTCTCGTTATGTCTAATTTTGATATTTAACATGACGGAAAATAAAATCTTTCTTCATCATATATGCCGTTCTCGCTCCGAACTGGGTTACATTTACATTTTTACAAGTTGTGTCAAGAGAGGCGACGCTCGAACAAAGAGCTAGCCAGTAGTGGGGCGATCTGAGACAAGCTTATCGAGAGTCCGGGTAGCCTGAATGGTCTGAAGAGATGGGAGCTATTTTCCTTTGTGAATATAGAGATACCTATACAGCTAGTAGTAGGTGTTGTTGTTGTGTGATGAAAAGAGAGAGGAGAAGGTGGAA